>CAEMYA010000001.1:433305-448943 GCA_903131615.1 Diplodus sargus | reverse complement strand
GATTTTTATATTTTCCCCTGAAAAACAAACAAAAACAGCCGCTTTATAGAAAGTTGTATCTTTACATGATGTTCTTGTTCAACTGTGTGATAATAATCCAGTTATCTCGAGTCTTCAGGGCTTTAAAAGCAACAACAGTCACCTGCACTTTCTTCACTGTGACATCACAGGTGGTCGCTCGCTATAAGCTGGGCTTCACCTCGTGTACTCATGTTGACACGTGGAGCTGCACTGGTAACTGTGGGAATGAGACCTCCTTGGTGCTGAACGTGGTCCAAGAGCTCTCTGGAGAGTGGTGCCAGAGGGAGGGGATCATGACCCGCCAGCTGGGCAGCAACGCTCCGTTTCAGCTTCAGTAAGTGCATCATGATTACATTGAGGGCCAAAATGTCGACAGCTCAACTGGACTTCATGAAAACAAAGAATTCAAGATCAGATATCTTTAAAATGGACATGTACTGTGAGCGCTGCTGAACTGGTGGCTTTGTACAAAACAACGATTGATTCACAATTTACAGGACACCGACAATCACACCGTAAAAACAGACTTTCTAATAAACTTCCACCACAGGTTAGATGGCGGTAACTGGATATCTAACGTATTTAGCATCACAGCGTGGAGAGCTGTGACGGTGGTGGAGCTGAGGAACCGGTCGGACACCGGCCGAGCCAACAGATCACCTCAAACCACCGTAGTGCCAGCTCTGAGGTAAGCCGCCTCCATGTTTCATGTATTTAAACAACTTTATGTCTAGCATTTTGGCATCACTTCATCTGATTAATTTTGGTACATACTTGTGAAAAGTAAGATGAGATGTGAGGTGTTTGCCGTGTATTTCAATTTAAAATGTTCATTGTCATGTTGATGTTGACGTCCAGTAGCAACATGCCAACTCCAAAAACAACAAATCGAAGTGCTTTGACAAACAAGCAAAAGCAGGAAACTCAAACACCCAACAGTCGAGTCAAACACAAGGAAGTGAAAAGAATAAGAGCGAGAAAAAGAGAGAATAAAGAACAATGAATGGATGGATTAGAAATAGAAACACAAATAGATAAAAATGATGTTGGGTGAAGTATAAATGGGAAAACTAGACGCCACACTGTTTCGTTCCCCTAGATTCAGACTTCTTAAGATAAAATTACATTTCAATCACAATTATATAACGATCAGACTACACGGAGGTGGAGGAAAACCAGTGTTCGGGACTCTGTGTCAACATTTATCAGCCTGAAATTACCTCATGTTTTTAAGGGAGATCCGTGGACATGTTCCATCTTTTCATCGAGACATCAAGTCACAGGCAAAAAATGTTTATTGCTTACGAGATGTCAGGACAATTTCAAGCCGTGTTTCTGATGACCAAAACCAGGTATTTCAAGACAAAACATGACCTTATGTGAACCCTAATTGACTGGTTTTCTTGCCCAAACCCAACCAGACCTCAAGCAGAACGTTTTTGCAACATAGCAAATTAGACTTTTACATACAGAAAAGCAAAGTTTCAGCATATTGGTGGTTTGCAGAAACGTAGAATGCCAATATTTTCTTCATGTGATTGGGTTGGACAGGTACAGTATCAAACTGAAATGGGATGATATTCATTAGACCTTTGTCTCCAGAAAACAACGTGACATTTACGTGCTGCCTGGCTCATGTTTGACATGTTTGCCAATATATCAGATTTCTTTCTCTTTCTCAGAGTTCCTTCAAACTGTCATAGAGATTTCAACCTGCTAGCGTTCGACCCTGACGGAGATGAGGTTAAATGCAGGATTGGAAACTCACCGTCAGAGTGTAACTCCTGCACACTGCCCTCTGTTCTCAGCCTCTCATCAGTGAGTCGCTTAAGTCCACAATAACTCTTTTTTCAAGAGAAAAAAAATGAACAAACTCTGGTTTCAAATACGAACTAAATGTAGAGGAACACAGATTTCTTTATTTCTAATTCTGACATAAAACATTTTGGTTAACGTGACCTCATGTCCCTTTTCATTCCTTGCAGTCTTGCACTCTGTCATACAACGGCAGCGCCAGCACTACTCAAGGAGCGTATCCAGTACAGCTGGTGATGGAGGACTTTCCCCGGCAGACGATCACCCTGACTGCAACCAACGGTACTCAGGTGTCGCTAACTACAAACAATGCTATCAGCAAACTACCAGTCCAGTTTGCTATAAGGGGTAAGATTCCTTGTACTTACTGCTGCAGATTATTGTAAGAGCTGCAGTGACATTCAAAATAATCGCAGTTTGGTTGATCCCCAGTGAGTGAATACCATCAGTTTTTGCAGTGTTATTATGAGGGTTATTTTTTGCCACTCATTAAAATCCTATAAGGTCCCATCAAGACCAGGGATGGGGGACAGAAATCCTTAGATACATTGCGATCAGCTTGGAAGATTTTATCTTGAGAAGAAGAGAAGATCATGAGATTTCAGCAGAAGTTTAAAAAAATCCAACTCTCTGCATTATGATGCCCTTTAACAATTACGTTAGAGCGGGCTGTACGATCTCCACGGCTGAGCTAATGGGAGGAAAAGTCAGGGCAATCACAAAAGACATTGGGATTCATCCTCTGGCGACCATGAGTGTACAAAAGATTATGGCAATCCAACAGCTGCTAAAATATTCTAATCTTGATCAAAGTCAACACATACTCATACCTAAAAGGTCCGGTACCTAAAAAGTACCGGACCTTCATCATTCAGTTTAGGCACTAAAACTACTTGGTTGGGTTTGGTTTGTGCTAAAATACGTACGTTATTTATGTAGCTTAACTTACATGTGTGCTTTGTTACGTCACATAATTTATGAAAGTAACAAAGATTAAAAACTCTGAGTTTTAGTTTTAGACGTGATACAAACAGCAGCCTCCTTTGTCTCTTTGACCAATCCCTCCTTTCTTGTTGTTTATGGACACCTGACTTCCTCCTTTGCTGCCGTAATAATTCATATGGCAACTGGAGGGCACCACCCAAAAATAAACACAAATATGGGTCACAATGAGCTGCTTGCACAGTCAACCTTTATGGTTGTTTTTCTGATGATGAACGTACCAATGGCTTCCCATTCGTAGAAAAACAGAAATTTGTGCTTTTCTTATTATTCCAGTGGGTGCTACGGTGCCAAACTGCACAGATGGACTGTATCTGCCAAAGTTCCTGCCTCCAACCCCGGCCAACGGAGCTCGACTGTACACCCTTGTCAATCAGCCTCTGGAAATCAGGATTAGTGCGCAGGCAAATATGTCTACGTAAGTCAAATAAAAACAAAAACTTTCTGTTTCGTAGGCAACTAGGTATGTCTCAGTTTCTTGAAGACGTTTCACCTCTCATCCAAGAGGCTTCTTCAGTTCTAACCACCTGGAGAGGAGTTGGTCGGCTTCTAAACTATGTGTGGTAGTGTCCTTACACAGTCATTAAGGAGACAGCTTAATAACCATGCACACCTGGGTTCACCTAGCTGTGGCAACCCACATGAAGGCCGGTTTGAGTGGCCCTAAGACTCTGAAACTCAGAGCTCACATGTGTCCTTAACACCTCTGTAAGGAAACTCCCACACAGTTATTTAGAGCTGAGGACGCCTTGAGAGGTGAAACGTCTTCAAGACTCTGAAACAAGTCCAGTTGCCTATGATACAGCACCTAGATATACCATGACCTGGATGACTGAGAACCCTCACTGACAAAGCTTCTGTTGCATATCTGTGACACCCTTACATGCAGGGTACTTGTGTTAGTTACACAAGAATTTTTAAAGACTATACTGGTTTGACTACTTTCCAAAGCATTAAAAAAGTCAGCTGACTCATCAGTACCCAAGAAGTCATACAACAACTGTCATGACGGAAACACTATAGACAAGAAATCTGAGTCAGCCAGGTGGAAGAAAAGAAGATTCCGTTCCAACTGTGGAAGAATTTCAATCATGCTGTCATGGATAATCATTTGTGGGTGGTGTTGTTTTTGAATTTTTTTTTAACTTTCCTTTGGCTTTTCTTCCTCCTTTTCTATTTTGTTAAAGGATCTCTGAGCTGCTGTTCAGTGGGCCACACAACACAAACCGGACAACAGACGCAGGACAGTTCGTCCTGAGGTGGACGCCATCTGCGGATGAAGATGGAGAAAGCCACCCATTCTGTTTCGTCGTCCAGGCAAATGTTAGGTCAGTTGTCCAATGATCATAACTATAATTAATAATTTAACATTTTGAGAAATTATTTGATTCCACACTTGTACAGATGAAGCTGCGGCCAGGAGGAGGTTAGCTTAGCTTAGCAGAAATACTGGGAACAGGGGGAAACAGCTAGCATGACTTTGTCTGAGGATTTAAGGAGGAATTTGTAGGATATGGTCAGAATTCTAGTTTCAAACATTCAAAACATTATGTGTGCTGACGTTATGTCAAAGGTTTTGATGTGTTACAGAGATGTATGGGTAGTTAGCATTACCCCAACCTACTTTTAAACGTGGCACTGGATTATTTACACAACCCACAATAGCTACAGCATTGCTTTATGCCCACAGTACAGTCAAGTATCATTCGGAGCTCCGATGTCTCATTGTGAGCGTTGGAATCGGTGAGTAGAAACCCGCCTTCATTTTTAAAATTCAATTGCTGATTACTAGGACTGATTAAGTTGACACGAAATCTATTACTTTATGTTTACAGACCCAACAACTACAACCATTCAACCGACAACTATGCCACCAACCACTACAACCACAACACCAACCACAACAACCACCACACCAACCACAACAACCACAACACCAACCACAACAACCACGACACCAACCACGACACCAACCACAACAACCACGACACCAGCCACTACAACCACAACACCAACCACAACAACCACCCCACCAACCACAACAACCACCACAACAACCACCACACCAACCACAACAACCACGACACCAACCACAACAACCACCACACCAACCACCACACCAACCACAACAACCACCACACCAACCACAACACCAACCACAACAACCACCACACCAACCACAACAACCACCACACCAGCCACTACAACCACAACAGAAGTCACAACGCCTGACCCAAACCAGTGTGAGTACAACAATGAATGAACATTATGTTAAACAACATATTATCACAGCAAAATGACAAGTAAGAATAATGTAATTTGAACTTTGGTGTCCTAAGCATATTGGCCTTGAGTTCCCTTAAAATGGAAGACCTCGTCAAAGCTTCGGCTCTGCATTGTAATGCTGAATTAATGTTTTTTTTATTTTTTATAGTTGTCGTTGGTCTGAGAGCAAGGATTTCCTCTTTGTTTCCACTGTCTGAGGAAGAAATCAGGACTAACGTCATACAACAGGTCAGTCTCTTCTTCTGATCTGATCAGAAATCCAGAGCTTCAGAAATCTGCATTTGCTTTTGGAAATGTTGTCCCATTCTCAGTTTTTCTTCTGGTGACCTGACTCCAACAACATCAGATCACCCACGTTTGCTTCTGATTCAAAAAAATTGCAGGAAACATATCGATAAAAACGAAATGTGACAAGGCGCATCAGGAACAGACTGTCCACTGAAACCTCCTCTCCGCCGAGGAGACGAAACATAGCAGCAGATGTAGACACACCGGTTTGACTGGCACCCTTTTAATTACATGCTATCATGTGCCAGCTTTTTTGTAAAGGTTTAAAGAAGCAACTCCCAGTATTCACACAACAGCAGTGGATAGAACTGTGCTTTCTTTAGCCAACTTCCAGAAAATTTGGTTAAAAAATTGCACTACATTTGAAAGGCAGATTTACCAAGAGAAACCACACATGGATTGGGACTGCAGTCTGACTCATACCGGCTCTCTTGTCAAGATCATGTGATGCTGGCGCATGAAAGTGACATGAACTTGAGGTATCACCTGGCTCTAAAATGGAGAACGTGACAAACAGAGGCAGAAAAAGTTAAGTAGACAGTGATTTTTTGGTCAAACTTGTGGAAATGTCCTAGATTGGTAAGCTCCCCATGTAGCCCTGCTTCAATCTTCATACAAATAACAAATTAATTGTGTGCATTACATGCGCTGAAGTCCACACAGTATAGTTCCTTTCATGTCTTGTGGAATACAGATGCGTCCAAATACCACCAGGTGACGGAGGACAAAAGAGAGACGGTCCAAGGAAGGTGGAGGGTGGTGGTATACATAACGTCAGGGCAAACTAACTTGTTTTGATGCCTAAACCCAACCAAAGAGTGACTGATACACGTTTGTTTTTATGATCACAAAGACAAAGAACGCAGCTCCGTAGATTGGCTCTGTACGGAAGGACTGGAGTACCACCTGCGTGAAAAATAAGGCTTTGGTGTGAACGCTTCCCCCAGTTTGAAAGTGTAAAGTCACGTACTCAGGTCGATGACGCCTGAAAAAATAATCAGCTCCTGCAGATAAAATGTAACATAGTGATTCAAATGATATGGACAGATGAAAATCACAGAACGAGGAAGACAACTTTCAAAAAATGTGTTGGACGGCAGCCATTGAGAATCGAACACATTCCAGAGACAAGTGTGTTGTTTACTTATCATTGTATTTTCTGTTTGGTTGACGAACCTCATCATGATCACATCTGAGACAGCACTGATGGTATCTCAGCAACACTCTGTGTTTTCTCCCGCAGCTTAAAGATGAATTGATAAACCGAGGGGTGTCATCGGCCATCACCCTTCGCCTCGTGAGCAGCGTGCAGCTGGGATCTAACACCACAGCGACCCCTGTTGTTACAACGTGATCAATTATTGACTTTTCCTTCACATAAACTGCACATCAATGCACTGGTTTCATTGCTAAAGTTAACTGATCTACATCCTCCAATGTTATATCTGTGTGTGCCACCTTTTTAATTTGTTAATGGATACTGGGATTCAGCAATTTAAATGAAGGTTTTGTATGATATTGTTTTTATAGCTTTCATGTATAAACACTTGAATGTGTGAATGTCCTGTTCGGGATGCTATAGGGTCTTTTGATTTTACCCTGTTGTGATTATTCTGACAGATACGGTGATTGCAATGTTCTTCACGATGAATGAGAATGATCAGTTTTAAATCACAATTTTCATTTTAACTGAAAAATCTATTAAAATTATGATGTGAGGTTTTTTTGTCTGTGCCAAACAAACATATTTTCTTATAACTGAGAACAGATAGATTGTTTTACTGCCTTACCCGGACTTGCCCAATGTGTACTTGCTACATGTCTATTTATAATAAAACCAACTGTAAAACTAACTTTTTTTAGTAAAACTAAGCTTCAGTGACTTCAAAAAAGCCAGCACAAAAACATAAAACCAACTGCTTTAACCAACTCGGTCAGTCAAATATCATTCAGAGCTCTGACGTCTCATTGTAAGTGTTGGAAACGGTGAGTAGAGCCTCGCCTTCATTTTTAAAATGAGCCTCAGCGGCATCACTTAAAGTATTTGTACAGAACTGGTCCGTCCACTTGACCCAGTCCTGCTTCCTAAAGTACTGTACTTCTGATGAAAGACGCTGCCTGAGATTTGGATTTTTTAAGGTTATTCAATCAGCAAGTGTCATTTGTTGAACCTCGCCCCGCCCTTGCTCATGCGTGACTCAGCCTTGCCTTTCAGTAATGATAAAATCACCTGTTACAGACGTACCTGCCTACCTGTCGAATGTTCCAAACATTTTGTTGCTAAGTTTACAACTTGTTTAAAACATGTTGCTGGCTTCAAGTTCAGAATAATTATATATTTGTATATTTGCAAGACTGGATGAGGTTGATTAACATATAATTTTTGTACAATTTTCAATTAAATAAATGTCAGACAGGATTAGCACATCTGCCAAGGTTTTGTTTTCACCAGTTTGCATTTGTTTGTTGGGTTGTCAGGTTTAATAATGGAGACATGAAACCAGACTGAAATGGTGCCAGGCTGCCATACTGATTAATGGTGCCAGGCTGCAATCCTGATTAATGGTGCCAGGCTGCCAAACTGGACCACCAGTAAGTCTTAATTTTCCCAGATGATTACAACTTCATTAAAAGATACATTAAACCAGATAGAAATGGTGCCAGGCTGCCATCCTGGATCACCAGTTATTCTTCATCCTCCCCTGTAGATTTCGTGTCCAGTGGCAGAAAATGGCACAGAAAGAGTAAGAGTGAGGTTTTTACCAATCTAAACTGTGATGGCGTCATTATTCAATCACCATGAAATCAACATTTATTTTAGAATCATTAGTTAAAGCAAATTATTGTCAAGACCCAAAAGCCTGAAGTTACAATGGATTACTTCTCTGTGAAAAGGGTTAGAAATGTAAACTGTCTTTACTGCTTTTGTCAACACATTGTCTGTAGTGGACTTCTACGTATTGTTGTTTGTCTGTTTATTGACTCCCCAACATAATTCCTCTTCAGAATTAAAACGTAATGTGAATTTGAAAACAAACCCTTGAAAAAAGTCAAAAGGAGCCGGTGAAGTTTAAAAGACATCCGTTTTACTTCCAGTTGAATGAGCCAGAGCAGCATGTCATTAGGAATAATACACAGGTCACGGTTTGAAGATAGTAACAATAAATAAAACATCAGTGGGTTGTAAACTTGTTCATCATGAAGCCACATGATATTAAACTCTTTATTGGTTTTATTTGCAGGGCATGAAAATAACTCTTTATTTTCGTCCAACCAGTCAGCAAATACAGGAGTCAAAGTGCGCCAAGTGTGCAAAACATGGATATAAACTTCCGTCTAGATGATCTTTTATTGACCTCAATGGTTAGATCCACTCTTTAAAAAGTGAGCAGCTTCTGGAAACACTTGAGCAATGAAGTTAAATTGGTTTAACATTTAAAACAGTATTTAAAAAAGTGGTATATTACGTCTTTGGAACATTGATGCTTTTGTTTTTTTACCATGGAAGTCAATAAAGTTTCAGGCTTTTGAATTGCCAAACATGCTCCTAGAATCGAACGTTAAATGTTAGTTAAGTGTTTGGTTGGTGGTTAAGTGTTAATTTCAGGCCCCTCTTTGTTTGTACACACATTCCTTCCCGCTGTCAAGTAAAACAGCAAATGGGGTGCGCTTGTTTCGTTTCAGCTGACAGCGGACGAGACTCTGCTTGTGTTGGATTTTCAACGGCACCAGATTGGACGAACCGAAACAAGCGCACCCCGTTGATCGACATTAACACAAAGCAAAACAAACGATAAAACAGATCAACTGCATTTTTCAAAAGAGTCAAACAAGTGAGCCAGTACCCTGATAGTTAACACACACCTGGACAGAAACATTTACAGTTTGAAATGTTAAGAGGTGCACTTGATTTAATTTGTAGGATTCACTGTAATGTGTAATTGTAGAGATATTCAGAGAAGGCATGAGAACCAAAATGTTCCCTCCATCACTCGTTTCAGTCAAATTAAAAACACAAACTCTTAAGCACCTCATGATTTTTGCGACTAACCTCAAAAACAAAAACATTTCAAACCTCGTTTTGTTTTAACCCAGATCGGCATAGAAAACAACAACAACAACAAAAAAATGCTTTGAGTTTCAGTAACTTTCCCTTCATGAGAATTGCACATCATCATTGATATAAAATATGAACCTTCATATGTACAGCTTACGGACGAGGACCTACTCTAAATCTTATCTCGGTAAGTATTTGGAGAGCGGTTAGCTGTGGCTACCAGAAACACTTGGGAAAAGCCTTTGTCAAATTCAAACTCTATAAAAACCAACAGAAATAAGGCCTCTTTAAACTCAGAGGACGGCTACTTAATCACCATCATGGGTTATTTGAGCCCCTCGAGGAAAACATGCATTCACACTGTGAGAGAAACTATGAAATCCCATTGGCTGGCCGGTGAGCAGACTGAACCGTATCGCCTATAACCTTGACTCAACAGAATCCAAAATATGGTTTCTGTACTCATTTTCAGCCTGCTATCACAGTGGTTTAGCTGCATTTAAAAAGCCCACATATAAGTGTTGTTTATATGGTTTAAATCCAGGCCAAAAAAAAAGTATAGTATGTATACAACTATGTAAAAAATATATATTTTCCAATATGACAAATATTCACCAAGTTGCTCACAGTGTGAATGCAGCTTTACAAACCCTCCGACATTCCTCCGTACCTCTCATAACCGCTGCTAACATCTCTCCAACATTTCATTTATTTTGCTACGATACTTCAATGAAAACTGTTAAACTAAACTTTTAAAATAGAGTTTGATAAAGACTCGTTATCAGTAAATATCAGTAACTTCTGAAGATAGAATAAGAAAAAGGCAGATCGCTCAATTAGTGGCATCATCATCTCCCAACTGGCAGTTTCTGACAGATTAATGAATAAAAATGGAGAGTTCATTAAATCCACTGAAGCACTTGTAATCATAATATTCCCGTGTGAAATCAGAAACGTTCGTTCAATTCAGGTCAAACACAGAATTAGAAGAAGAATAACTATGTACACACACATAAAAACAAGCAGGGGGGTGAGGTTGCCTTTTGCGTCTGCGGTTTCTCTGCCAGACAACGACAAAGAAAAACCACCTCAGAGTGTTTCTAGATCAAACGGGACAGAAGAAATGCTCCATACAGAGCTATAAATAGTTGTCTATACAGGCTTTACCACTTCCATGAAGAGAAAGGTAAGCGAGGCATCATTCAGACTAAATGAGGCGTTGCGTCGATGTGGGAGAGCACAGCTGGGGAGCATCATCGTTTGGTCTGTTGTTTGAGAAACAAAGCAACAGAACACAAACTCGGACGTCTGAAAGTTTGTGCATCAGTCGTTTTCTGGCCTCTATTAAGGCTGCAACTAATGATTCTGTGGATTATATTCTTAAATAATCAGAATCAGTTGTTTGGTCTATAAAATGTCAGAAAATAGTGAACAACGTTGAGAAAGATGACGTCCTCAAATGTCTTGTTTTGTCCTCAAGACAGATATTCAGTTTACAGTCAAAGAGGACGAAAGAAACCAGAACATATTCACATTAGACAAGCTGGAATCAGTGGAATTAGACTGGGAAAATGAGAACGAATATTAGCATAGCTGCATGCCAAGCTTTCCAAATAGAGATATATTTGTCAGGAAAGGTGCAAAATACAGCTTTGACTCGCTTGGAGGCCACAAAAAAACTGTAGCTAGCTTCCACTGTTGGCTTCAACAGCATCTGACTGGAAACGGGAGGTAACATATAGTGTGGGTTTGGATTTAATCATCTTCATGCAGTTTTATTTCTGATGCTTCCTTTCAAAAGTAGTAAATGTTCAGTTGGGAAAGGCAACTTCACCCCTCACATAAAAATACACAGTTACTGGTAGAGTTAACTCCACGGAATAGTTAGAAAACAATAAATAAGTTGAGAATTGTCCCGTCACTGAGATTTAGCAGAATACTGAAAGGTGTACTCTGGGTGTTAGTGTGTGTGTTAGTGTGTGTGTGTGTGTGTGTTTCAGGGTGAATTAATGGGAAACAAATGACACAAATTACTACTTTTATCTCTAAGGTTAAAAACAGAATTTAAGGGTAGTGTGACGCTAAAAAACAAAACTCGTCCTTTTCGTATTCACACCCTGTATTGTGTGTATATGTGTGTGTGTGTAAGTGTAACACAGTTCAGTTAGTTAGCACGTCAAACGTCTTTGTACTTCAAGATAAACACAAGAATGAGGGAAAAAAACAACACAAAATTTGAATCTCTTCGCAGACGTTCGCCAGTTCCTGTTTGCTGATGAACCTTCGTGGTATCACATCACAACCCACACACGTCTCATCGTGTTGTCTCTATTATTAACACCAGTTTGTTGGTGTTAATTCACAGGATGTGAAGGAGGACAGGTTGCTGGCTTTTCCTTCACAGATAATGTAACTGTAGCTATTAAATAGCGCTATCTTTGTGTATTTCAAATCTTAAACTCGAGCAGTTGATTTGAGAATAAATAATAAATAAATAACAGAAGATTTACTGACCGACAGTCTTTTGGTGTCTGTTTTGCTAACTGAGTAGCAAAAAAAGAGCCTGTTAGAGATGCATCAATACACTGTGGCCAAAAGTATGTGGACGCTTGGGCTGTTTTGCATAACTTGGGACACTAGTTTCCAATGAAGACATGTTTTAATGCCGCAGGAAACCATGAGATTTTAGAAAACAGTGTGAATCAGGACTTTACTGGCCACAACCCCAATCCAACACCTTGAAATGGGATGAACTGGAACAAGGAGGAGAGCTCGACATGATCACCAGAGTCTGGGAGCAGAAGTTCTTAGCAAACCCAAAACTCAAAGAATTATGTAATCATAAAATAAACATAATTGTGGTTCTTGTTATCGGTTCCCAAACATGTTAACCCTTCACTTTGAACTGGCTTATTCCAATGAAACAATACACTGAAACATAAAAAAAAAATGGTTTTAGAATGAGACGTCCATCCATCACTTAATGTTCAAGTGTCCGCACACTTTTGGCCATTTGGTGCGTATCAGCGCACTCTGAGTGAATTCTGAATTATCTTTATAAAATCAAAGCTGTTTTCGGGGGGTTGAAGGTATAAAAACACTTTGATGAAACAGAAGTGGTTGACCCCGGACACTTACCCCTCACCTCCTTTAAGTAGCTTGTAGCAGCTGCTGATGCTTCTTACAACATCTGTTAGCATAAAACACTGGCCAAAACCGTACTGGGGTTTGACTGACATGTGAGTCGATACGCGACTGTTTTTGGTATGTTTTTTCAGGGAAACGCAGACGGCCAGACTTACTGAGGCATTCAGTCTCCCTATCGCTTCCTTCATGTCCTCAAATAGTGGCCCGGGCCTTTATTTATCTCGACTGCAGAGATTTAAAGCAACACTATGCACATTTTTTACCATAAACTAACAGTTTCGTACATGATGTTGCGTTTAATCCGGCTTATATTAGAGGCAGGTTGTTCAGAGTTTGTCAGAGTTTGTTATGAAGCCGTTTTGATTCAGTGCTGTATGCCGTGTTGAAATTCATTGAAGTGAACTTTTGTAGTGGCCAATTGCAAAGTCCTGTGATACACTGTGGCCTGGAAAGAGCTTACATTGTGGAAGAAGCGGCTGTAAAATGGTGGATTCCTTTTTTTGAGCATCTCAATGTTATAATTTCTTGTTTCTAACTTGGTTTTCTGAGCTTTCCTTCCTTTGCATGCAAAATGCATCTGGAGGTCAGTGGAGAGGCGGGCTGTGTAACGAGCTGCTGCCTCGGTAAATGAGGAGATAAATAAATGCAGATTGGTCCTGAAACTTCAACACACCTGCAGTGCGCATTTCTGCTGCCCTATTTTCTCATTAAATCTGGCCCTGAGCAATTTCCGTGCATGAAAAAGTGGGTCAAGTAGGTCGAAAAACATCCGATATCAGCAGCTTCTGTGTGAAAATGAGCACATCAGTCAAACCTCAGCGTCCACAAGGGGCCAACTTAACAAAATGATGAAAGAATGCTGGTAGTTAAACTACAGGTCGGAATCACTTTCATGAGTCTGAGGCACACACACACGCAAGCGTTCACTGAACACACACATACATTCGGCCTTCATCCTCCTTCTTCGTCACCTCTCAGGTCCAAAGATAAGACATCGTAGTTAGGCAGAGAATCGCGTTTTCTCACAGTCAAACACATACGTAAAACCTGTCCTCCATGCTGTCCTCGCTGTCTCAGACGTCGTAGTCGGGCAGGGCAGAGTAGCTGATGCCGCCAACCGTTGGAGGGCTGGAGTGGAGAGGAAGAAGCCAGCAAAAGACCGAACCTGGAGAGATAAAAAAACCCCCAAAAGATTAAAACATCCATTTTAGACCTGAGATGATGAATCAAAGACGTGATGGACGATTTAGTGAAAGATGACAATCGCAAGCCCACCTCTTCCAAAAACCTCCCGCAGCAGAGCGAGCTTCGGCTTGCGGGTGTGTGGAGGGTGATGAGGCAGCTGAGAGGAGGAGGAGGAGGTGGTGGTGGAGGAGGATGAAGACGAGGAGCCTCGGTCCTTTATCATCAGCCTGTTCCTCATCTGCTCGATGGGAGTCTCGTCTGTGATGATGGACACCAGCTGGAGGGAGAGACAGAGACAGTTTGATCAAGTCAAACTAGATCTGGAGGTGATGTCACAGGATGAAACTCAACAATATTTCCCTCTGAAAAGCGTGAGATTAAATACTCAAGTAAAGTACCTCAAATTTTTGTAGTTAAAGGAACAGTTCACCCAAAAATGTAGTTTTTCGTAGCCCACAAAACATTTCTGGAGCGTCACAGTAAAACAGTCCTGCTGAAGAGGTTTCCGCACAGCTTGTCCAAGTCTACAGAAGTCTCCAAAATCCTAAACTGATTTGAAAATACGTTATTTTCACACTCGGTTGAGCTCGTACACCCACTTCAGACGGAGTGTGCTTCAACACTTTTAGCTCAGCAGCTACAGTGAAGAATTTGGTTTTAAAAACAGTTTGAATATAATCTTTTCTAATCAGTTTGGGATCTTGGATGAGCAGTTTTAATCCATTTTCCAGTTGTTTTTTTCCATTCTAAAGTCCACAGCTACCTCAGTTGTTTAGGATTTTTTGAGGAAGTTTTCATTTTTGGGTCAACTGTTCCTTTAAGTCCAGTGCCACGGTCAGTGAGTGTTTAAATATATCTGAGCAGGGGAGTCAATGTGGCGACATGAATTGCCGACACAGCCACACTGTGGGGACAAAATGCAAGTCAGCACAACGTAAATCATTACAACGTGTGTGTGTGTGTGTACCTGATCGTAGAAGATGACCATGACGAACACGCCGAACAACACCGACTCCACCAGGAGGATGATGTAGTGAGCACTGAGAGGAGATCAGGTTGACAGTTTAACAACTCACAGTTTGTCAGTGAAACTCAGACGTATTGTCTTCTCGGGACTCACACGATCAGATGCTTGCTGGGCGACTCCTCTCCTTCTTTCTCTGCCTCGCCGTCTCTCTCGTTCCTGATCCTCCACACCCAGGCCGACACCACCAGCACCAGGGAGTACAGGCTGGCCATACCTGCACACACAGAGCGCCACAACAACGCCAGCTTTAACTTGAGTCGATATGAAGGGAAAGATAAACTCCAGGTGAGGAATAGAGTGTGTGACGTGGTAACTGTGCTGCTGCTGCTCACCGGTGTAGAAGAGAAACTGGATGAAATACTTCTGGTTCAGCTCGCCGACACAGTTGTTGATCCTGAAACACACAAACCACAGAAGTGGATGAGAACAAGATGAAGATGATGGATGAATAAGTGGATGGATGGATGGATGGATAAGTGGATGGATGGATTAATAAGTGGATGGATGGATGGATAGATGATGGAATGATGGATGGATGGATGAATGGATGATGGATGGATAATGGACAGATGGATGATGGATGGATGGATGGAACGATGGATGGATGAATGGATGATGGATGGAAGGATAAATGAATGGTTGAACGGATGGATGGATGGATAGATACATGGGTGGATGGATGATGGATGGATGGATGAATAATTGGATGGATGTATGGATAGATGATGGAATGATGGATGGATGGATGAATGGATGATGGATGGATAATGGACAGATGGATGATGGATGGATGGATGGAGGGATGGATGA
>CAEMYA010000001.1:407727-432757 GCA_903131615.1 Diplodus sargus | reverse complement strand
ACGGATGGGTGAACGGATGGACGGATGGATGATGGATGGATGATGGATGGGTGATGGATGGATGAACGGATGGATGGATGAATGGATGATGGATGGATGAACGGATGGATGGATGGATGGATGGATGGATGGATGAACGGATGGATGGATGAATAAGTGGATGGATGGATGATGGATGGATGCAGGCTCCTCACCAGGGACAGTGATGGTCCATGCGGCGTATACACCTCTGACAGACGCGGCAGTGATGCGCTCTGGGAGGTCTGTAGGTTTCACAGCGACTGCACACCGTCCAGCCCTCACAGCCCTGAAACATCATGTAGAGAAACCTGTCGTCAGATCATCTTGGAATCCACAGCGGATTAAAGAACAACAGCACCAGGATCGAAGCCGGCAGTTAAAACAAAGTGAAACATGGCAGAAGCTTTGTTTGTAGTCGAGCCGCAGACTCACAGGTCAGCAGATTTCAGACGTCTGTCATTAAACTCATAAGTACATGATGACAAGCCCAGCGGAGCACATAAGTACAGCTGCTCAGCTGTAATCACACAGTCAGTATGAGATAATACACAGGTGTTAGTGGAGCAGGTGTAGTCAGAGAGAAGCCACAGTCTCTCTGATGCTCCCTCTACAGCATCACACCTCTGTAGCTCCCCTCAGGCTTTATTCATGACTCGATCGCCAGCTTCAACAAAGTGTTTGCTAGTTTTCCCGGACTCCAAAACAACAATAACTCTCAATGGAGGCGAAAACTAATTCTTCATAATGAAGTGGCGACCTCTACTGTTAATCTCTTCAATGTCTCTACTTACGTTATTCTTGAATTTAGAACAAAAACACCAACACAAGGTAGAAAAATCCAGTTACAGCTTTTCATTTGACTTTTGTGCACCAAACAAACACAAACAACATTTTTCTGAACACTTTTTGAATGTTTCTGAACATATTTTGGACTTCAGTGGACTAAAGTTGTCACAATACCAGATTCTTAAACTTTAATACAACACCAGTATTAAAAAATAATACTCAATATCTCTTTGGATTCCACAGCAAAAATACTTTTTCCTACTCTCGGCACACCTAGTTGTTAGAAACAACCTGCACAGAGTCACCAAACTCATTTTTTATGATGTTTTCAGTTGAAAATCTGGATATAGATCCATCTGTACTAACAGCTTCAGTACTTTTGATACCCTCCTGATACGTAGCAGTGAAATTCTGGACTAAACTTCGCGCAAATCGTCAAAAAAAGGTCTGAGGTGCGACTCACCCGCTCGTTCATCCGAGACGACTGCGAGCGAAGGTCCGAGAAGTCGATGGCCGTGTCGGGAAGAGGCACCATACCTGGACAACAAACACACGTTACACAACTTAACTCAGGCGTCATTACTTTTCCCCCCTCCATCTTGATTCAATCGAGGTGAACAGGTACTGACCCGGGTCCGAGAAGACGGCTTTGGAGTGGCAGGCGAGCAGCAGCAGCAGGATCAGGTTGAACACTGATCCATGTAGCGTACACCACACACTGTCAGAGAGGCGGAGAAGGCAGAACAGCGTCTTTAACACCAAGAAAACATCATGTGATCCTCCACAGCTGCTTTATTTAGTCTTCTGTTGTAAGTAGAGCTGCAGGTAATCGATTAACCTGACGATTATCTTCTCAGCGGGTCATTTGATGATTGAAACAAATACGTTGTTTTGTCCAAAACTGGTTATTATAATCACAGAGATCGATAACTAACTCACTTTTTTTGACAAACTTTGTAAGTAAAATTTTGAAGAACTTGTACTTAACATGATTATTTGCATTTTTTACGCTTACACCGTGTTTAAAGTTTGGTAGAATCGCAGCAATTAATCGATTCGTTGTCAGCTTTCAAATCAATCACCACCTATTTTGAGAAACCGATTTTTCATTTTCGGAGTCGTTATTTAAGTTTCCAGCTCCCTAAATGTGAATATTCTCCGGTTTCTTTCGACTTCTGTGGTCGTGGACAAAACAGAAACAATCTAAGGACGTCACCTCGAGCTTTGGGAAACAGCGAATGACCATTTTCTGACATTTTATAGACCAAACAACTTCCTCCCACCTTCAGTTACTCTCTTGTTTGATTTACTGCCAGAAGATTTACAATCTTATCCCTTTTATTTGTGCACGATGACATCATGTAAATCCCAACAACTCCTTCCTACCTTCATATTTGATACATAAATCACATGTTTAGTTTGTAAAATAAAACTAACAGCGTGTTTAGTAAATGTAGAGGACTAAAAAAGTATAATAATACACTTTGAAATGCAGTTAAAAAGAAGTATAAGTGCCTCAAATGTACTCAAGTAAAAGTACTTAGTTACTTTGCACCACTGGTTTCAAATTGTGTTGTCAACAAGGCAAAACAAACAATGAAAGTAGAAGTAATGAAAAGAAAGAAAAGCAGTAAAACAAAAAAAGAGATATAAATGAGTAAATCTCAGCTGTGCTCGTGGTGTCAACAGCAAACAAACAAACAAACAAACAAAACTACAACCAAACAAACAAACAAACAAACAAACAAACTGGGCTGCAGTGACGTTACTGACGCTTCGGCTGGTAAACAGACAGAACACCCTCCTGTTGTGTTGTGTTAGCTCAACACACAGACACACACAGACACACACGAACACATCTAAGTGTGTGTTCGAGTCAGAAAAACAAGTTTGTTGACGACCCGGAGGCAGCTGACAGCAGAGGAGGCTGTCAGACCTGTCTGCTGTCAAATGAATGGAGGCAGCGCGGAGAAACAGGCGCCATGTTCGTGTTTTAACCGTCCAAACGACACGAAGAAGACAAAGTACCGACCTGTCGGTGTAGGCGGGGATGAGGACATACTGTATGACCACGTAGTCCGCGTAGAACACGCTGAAATAAGTTAAAATCAGACAGATAACGCCGCAGGGGTCTCGCCTACAGCGCAGAGACGCCATCTTCTGCCGGGCTCCGCCCCCCTGTCCCCCCGCTTCCGGGTGACATCACGCTGAAACCTGATGCTGCCTTTGAGGAGCGTAGGAAATAATGATGGATTTAAAGGGCCAGCTCACAAAAATAGAAAAAGACTTTTATAGTTGCCTGGTTTAAAAATGTTGAACTTACTAAAATAATATATTGTTGTTGTTTTTTTGTTTTTTTTTGGTCTATAGCAATATTTAAAAAGCCAAGATGGTTGTTTAACAGCACTTAATGCGTTTCCATAATAATAATAATAATAATAATAATAATAATAATAATAATAATAATAAAGTCTTTTGATCATCTGGATGAAAAAAAAAGTTAATTTCCGTCAGAATGAAATTTATTTTAACCCATTCAACAAGTTCAGACTCAATTCTAGTAAGATGGTGGCTGAATATTATGACGTTTGTTAAATATAACTGCATTATTGTCCAAAAAATATAAAATAATGGAAAGTAAAAATAAATGAATGATTAATATACCTCCAATTTTTTGTGTAAATTAAAATTAAGTTGGAACTTGTAAAATGGGTTCAAATATATATTTCTTAATGTGTAGCAGATTATTTTGTTGCTTGTAGCTGTGGCTCAGGGGTAGAGCCAGCATATTGTTATCGGAAAGTTGCTGGTTCAGTTCCCCTGGTCTGCATGCCGAAGTGTCCTTGGGCAAGATACTGAACCCCAAAACTGCTCCTGATGTGCTGGTAGGCACCTTGCATGGAAGCCACCACCATCAGTGTATGAATGTTTTTGAACTTCTAAAGTGAACAAAGTTTTGTTTTTTGGATTGGATTTCATTTAACTTGACTTAATCATTTTGATTTCACTTCCTTTGCATTCTGTAACTTTTTTGTATTTTGCCTGTTGTGTCTTGTTAGATAAAACTTGTGAATAAAAACTTTTTTCTTTTACAAATTACTTTTTTAATGATGCAAAACTGCTTTTAATGGGAATTTAACTGTCCATCATTCCAACACAAAACAGTTTGTTGGCAACAGAATTTCGCGACCCTTGAGTCAATAATAACATCTCAACCACCTGTAAAGTAAATGTTAACTAAAGGTACTGGATGTAGTTGGTAAAAAATACAATATGTTTCTGTGACAGAGATGTATAGCAGCAAAAGTAGTAGCAAAAAGGGAAATACTATGTGAAAATACGACCTCAAGTACCTTATAGTTGTAAACTAAACAATCCAATACTTATACATGGATTGATAAACACACACACTAGTGACAAGTAGACAGAAACACCTGCAGTATTACGACAGAAGGTGGCAGTAGACATCCTGATGTGTGAAGCTGACATTTACGCACTCTGTCGCTCCGCCCCTGAAGTAGGCAGTAACCAGCACGTCATAGCTGGTTTTGCTCAACACTTTGTGTTGCTGCACTCTCACAGGACGTGTATGTGGGAGTGTGTGTGTTGAGTGTGTGTGTGTGTGTGTGCGCGCGTTTGGAGTGTGTTCATGTGTTTCTCTGCTGCAGACAAACCGCCTCTTCTATCGGATATATCTGCTCACCTCGAAGTTTGACGCGCTTGTTTTTGGGGAAGTTTCTTTTTGTTTTTGTGGGTGAAGCTCGAAGAGGAGGTTTTAAAAAGGGGAAAGAAAGAAGGACTCAGAGCAGAAGAAGAAGAAGGAGGAGAAGGAGAGGAAGAAAAGCAGAAACCTGGAGGAGGAAAAGGGCGTTCATACTTCGAAGTAACCATGGAAGTTCCTGGTATGCAGGTGAGCAGAAAGGTGAACGTTTGTTCGCCTGTGTCGAGGCGTCAGAACCAGTTTGTCCACAGCGGAGTCGGTCTGCTGATCCACACTCACTTCTTCTGGACTGAGAGCTGCTCAGGCCTCTGAAAACTACTCCATAATGTTCACTGTACAGCTGGAACTGTCCCCCAGCTGCTCCAACTGTGGGTTATAGCGACATTAATGCCGTTTATTATCTTGAGATGACCTTTTAATATTCACATAACGACTTATAATGTGACTCTGGAGCTCCACAGTGAGTTTATAGTGACTTTAAGGTGTTTAAATTCTCCAAAACTAACTTTATTTTTAATGTAACGACAAAAAAATGTCACTTACCTGCATTACATTGGGTTTATGGTAACATCATGGTGTTTAAATATCCTAAAATGACCTTATAATATTCACATAACGACTTATAATGTGACTCTGGAGCTCCACAGTGAGTTTATAGTGACTGTAATGTGTTTAAATCTCTAAAACTAACTTTATTTTTAATGTAATGACTAAAAAAAGGCACTTACCTGCATCACAATGAAGTTATAGTAACATCATGATGTTTAAATATCCTAAAATGACTTTATAATATTCACATAATGTGACTCTGGTGCTCCACAGTGAGTCTAATAGTGACTTTAAGGTGTTTACATCTCTAAAACTAACGTTATTTTTTACGTAATGACTGAAAATGTCACCTGCCTGCATCACAATGAAGTTATAGTAACATCATGGTGTTTAAATATCCTAAAATGACCTTACAATATTCACATAACGACTTTAATGTGACTGTGGTGCTCCACAGTGAGTTTATAGTGACTTTCAGGTGTTAAAATCTTTAAAACTAACCTCATTATATTCATATAATGACTGAAAATGTCACTTACCTGCATCTCAATGAGTTCATAGTCACATCATGGTGTTTAAATATCCTAAAATGACCTTATGATACTCACATAATGATCTATTAATGTGACTCTGGTGCTCTATACTGACTGTAAGGTGTTAAAATCTTTAAAACTAACCTCATTATATTCATATAATGACTGAAAATGTCACTTACCTGCATCTCAATGAGTTCATAGTCACATCATGGTGTTTAAATATCCTAAAATGACCTAATGATACTCACATAACGACCTATTAATGTGACTCTGGTGCTCTATAGTGACTGTAAGGTGTTAAAATCACTTTTACTAACTTTATTATAGTCATACAACGACTGATGATGTCGCTTAACTGCTCCAACTTTAGTTTCTAGTGACATGATGATGTTTATATGCCATAAGATGTTGTTAAAATAGTTCTATAGCGACTTCTATGGTGTTGTTGTTACTCTCTGTTGACTCTACAGTGACTTCATGGCATTTAAGTCTTCAGATGTCCCAGTAATACGACATCATGGCGCTAGTGCTCCATCAGGACGCCAGACTAAGTTTATGTTGTTCGAACTTTTTAATTTAGGGGCACCAGCACATAGTGATTCCTGTGTTTCTTAACAGACACACTGGCAACCAAAACAGTCTGGGAGACCTGGAAAGAGTGACCCCAGTGCTCCATCAGGGCTCCAAACTAGCCCTTTAAAGCTGGTTGCACTGGTGCGCCTAACCAGTGTAACCTGTGAACATTTTAAGTCACATCCTACTGAGTTTTGGGGCACATGTGCAGCCAAAAAAATCAACACCCTGGAGCCCTTACCATGCTGTGTTTATAGTAATTGTATCATATTTCAATCTCTCAACATGTCGCAATGCCCCAGACTAACTTTTAGGAGCACCAGCACATAATTCAGGTGCACCAGTAACTCATTCTTGCTACATTTCTGACACACCAGTACGACCTATGAAAATATTCCATTGATTTTTGGCCGTATGCACCACTAAAACATTAGGCGCACCAGCTACATGATTCAGTTGCACCCAATAACATATTCTAATAACCTTTCTTAACACATTATGTAAAAGATTGTAAACGGGCATATAGGTGCCTCAACATTTTTTTTTCATAAATCAGATTTGCTACATTTCAGGCGCACCGATGCTACCAGCAAACTTTTAGTGGCATCTCACACATTTTTGGGGTTATGTGAGACCAAAACAGTCCTGGAGCTGTGGAGAGTTGCTCTGGTGCTCCATCAGGACTCCACATGACACTTTTTTTTATACTGGTTGCACTGGTGCGCCTAACATTTTTCGCTTAGGCGCAACCAATAATATAGGAGTCCTGTCCACACTGAGTCAATAGTGATTTTTAAATCTCAAAGACTTCCCTGTATATGTATAGTATAATTCTGGTACTCTACAATGATATTCGTGTGTTTGGCCCAATGGTGTTTGTATCTCTTAAGATGTACCTTCAGTTCCTGTAGTGACTTATAAATACTGGGTTTATAGTGACCTTATGCTCTGTAGATGATCCTACAATATTCGTATAGTCACTTATTATATGACTCTGTACTGAGTTTATAGTGATCTTGTGAGGTTCACGACCTATATTATCTTTATATTCTGACTTATTTTGTGTTGTATTGACTCTACAGCGACTTTATGTCTGTGTTGCTTTCATCATCATATCGTGACTGAAATTTTGAAGTTGTTACTCCAAATTGAGAGAACGATACTTGTGTTTCCAAATCCAATGATACTCTTATAGCTTTCCTAGAGTTACTCCTTATTGTGTTTCTTAAAAGCACCTTCATATTCCTGCAGTGACTCATTGAATCTGAGAGCTAATTTTAAGGTTATTCATAGCTCAGTATCTTAATCTTCTTGATATGTGTTATAGCTGGGCTGTTCTCATAAAGAGCTAGGTGTGTCCGAGCTATCTCGATGACGCTCCGTCTGTGACCTGTATTGTTTGTGTGTTGCTCAGCAATGACTTTATAACGTGTAGTATCTTTTTATTGGCCCATCAGTGGGATAACTGCAGGATATTTTGTTCTATATATAACATTGGCTTTGTATGGTGACCTACACACTGTGTTCTATGGTCGAGCTTGTTGTTGATTGGTGAAGGTTAACCTGTCGATGGGCTGTGTTCCTGCCTCTGAACAAGGTGTGTAGGCTGAGTTAATAAGCGTGTTAAACCCTCCGTTCGGCCTCCTGTTTGGCCGGCTCTCAGGTGTGTCTACCTGTGGGACTGGCTTCCTGGCTGGAAGCTCACTCGCTCTGCCTGCTCTGTTCGTCCCAGGTGGGCGGGGCGGAAGTGGTGGAGACGAACGCTGGTTATGTCAACACACACCTGACACCCGGCAGCAGCTGCTGCCACGCCGGGGCTGACAGGTATATCTGTTGTACCTGTGAAGACGACTGATGATGGATAAAACTTGATTTACCGACTAAGCGACACATGATATACTGCAGTTTTGACAGTCATTTTGTATTTTCCAGCAGAAATATCTTACTACTGGAATATTTGGCTGTATATCCACATATATAATCAGCCTAATCATTTGAGCTATGACTATTTGAGGCTGCTATAAACTAGAGCTGCAAAATTTAGTTGATTCATTCATTCAGCAGGATTTAAATTTGAATTGAAAGCTCATATTGATTCATCTTTTGATATAATATAGAAATCGTGACACCCCTAATGATGACAATGTTTTAGGATCTTTCAGCTCATTGTTTTGGTTTTACAGCTCACAACTTTACCATTTTGATGGTGCAACAACCAGCTGTTTTCACCCCGAAACAACTCCGATGGATAGAATCCATTGTGCGTTATCTGCTCAATAGACAGACACGTTTAGCTACTAGATTTTGAACATAGCGCAGCGTTTAGCTGCTGAACAGCTGGATATTGTCCACAGATGTTGGAGGAGACCAAACACGGAGCTAAAAGGAGAGTCATTTTATTGTTTGTATCTGCTAGATGTGCAAATAGGCAACTGCTCAATTCCTCGGAAGACCAGAATGGATAAATATCGAACCCAGCAGTCATTAGTCGTCCTGAAACATGACTCCAAGTGTGTCTCCATGTCTATGCGCATTAAAGGAAACTACGTCCAAACCTTCCCCATGCCAGCTTAGAAGGTGATAATCATGCCTGCAACTAATGCTGGGTTAATTATTGATTAATCTGTCTGTAATTAACTGTCATGCCAAATGTCAGAAGATGGTGAAACATATCAGTGTTTCAAGATTCAGATCTCTTACTTCCTTATTTTTTTTCTTAGAAAATAGTTGGCAATTGATTTAATAGTGGACAGCTAATCAAATTATCATCACAGCTCTTTTTTCGTCTCTATCAACACCCTTACTTCACATCTGGGTCATGTATTGTTTTGGACTCTGACCTGAGTTGTCACAGTTACATTTTGTACTTTGGTCCTCTGAACCACCAGTACGCCTCAGTTTTTCTAACCCTTGTTCTTTGTAAATGGTGGTTGTTGGGAAACCCCAGCACTGTAGCAAATGTTTCATAAAACTGATATCAGACGACTGACGCCTCTGTGGCTTCTTGGCTCATCACACATTCTGTACACTGGTTTTCACATCCGTCTCAGCAGAAGCATTACATAATGCAGAAAATAAGATTGATGTAATTTTGAAACTGTGTCTTTACACAATTTGTCCAGCTGACTTTGTTATGTGCAACACTGTTACAGTCTGATTATTGTTCAGCTTGTTGCCTGGAGCACATCTTAGGGTTTCCCACAGTCAGTTTTAGTGGAGGCAGCCTGCTGAGCCTGAAATACAGACCATCTCTGCCACAACAGAAGAATTTCTACACTTTAATGAGCGTTTACCCTCAGAGAAAAACAGCTGAGGCACTACATGACACAGCGAAGGCCAAATCCTTGCTGTCTTCTAGCAACTGCATTGATCACAGGGTGTTGTTCATTAGGATCTGTCTGATTTACTGAAGGAAACTACATTGATTTTGTAATCAGAAGTGTGTCGCAAGGTTGGGGAATAAAGGAAGCTCTTTTTTTCTTTTTTTTTTAAGAAGAAGAAGTACAAACTGATTTCCCACGGGAAGTCATGTACACATGAATTTGTGCACCTTCAAATATCGACACAGGCCGCAAGCATCAAGGACTAGTCAGGTTCTGTTCTCAACTGTCTCACATTCACTGGTTCTAGCTAGTTCTCAAATATAAGGGTCTGCTGTTGACCTCTGCCAACGAGGTTATGATTCCACCCGTGTTTGTTGTTTGTTGCTAGTTGGTTGGTTGTTTTTTGTCAGTTGATTGGTTTGTTGTTTGGGTGGTTGGTTGTTTTGTAAGTCAGCTGGTTGGTTGGTTGTTTTGTCTGTCAGGTGGTTGGCTGGTTGGTTGGTTTGTCAGCAGGGATACACAAAAAACACTGACCCGATTTCCTCAAAACTTGCAGAGCGTTTTTCAACATGGATTTTGATGGGGAAAAAAAACTTTCTGGTGTTATTTTTTTAATTGGTCCAATACTTTGTTTTGTAACGTAATCACCATAATCAAGGCATGTCTATCAACCATTCCTGTACTTATACAAATATGACACTCTTGCTTGTTTTTAGTTCACGACATCATACTTCCTTGATTTAGAAATGAGGTAATGGAAGCTTGTAAACGATGATGTCACTGACACTTTATTTGAACACGCAGTGTCCTCTAAAGCTGATATGACGTGGTTAAATTATGACTTTTATTGTTAAATTGATTGGCAAGAATGACTCCACCTAGTGAGGAGCACGGAAACACATTTTTATTGATGCTTATCATCCTGTTTTGGTTTTACTATCCTGGGTGTCAGTGGACATTTTCACTGTCTGGTGATGGTGTGATGCCTAAAGTTTAACAGTCTCCTAGAGTGTAGTTGAACTTTGACCCCTGTTGAAGAAGGAATAAATTAAATTAGTCGACTTCCTGCAGGAGAGGAATAAGGCTCCAACTAAGTGATTTTCAGTATCGTTTAATCTCTCGAACATTTTCTCCATCAACTGATGTCACAAGTTGTCACAGCTGTAGATGTAAATCAAGTTGCTGTGAACAGGCACAGTACATGCAGGTAGTTTATGACGTGGCAAACATTGTGGGGAAGCCATCTGCAGGCGTGTCAGCAGAGATGGCTCTGATCAAAAACCAGGGAGTGTCTTCTTCTTCTTCTTCTTCTTCAGCTTCTTCTTCTTCTTGTCTTTGTAATTTTACAGCTGCACCTTCACCAGAGCTCTCACAGTCGTGACGTAATCACAGGCTCCACCAGACTGGAACGTGAGAGACTCTTCACTTTGCATGTGCTGGGTGAGAACATTTCAGCAGCAGCCATAGACTGCTTGTAAGTTTTTGGCTGCAGATGATGAGTCAGATTTTCTTGTGGTCTGAATCATAGTAGAGTGTTTTTTTTTTTTACTCTGCTGAGCTCCTCTTTATTTTGCTTGTTTACACTCATATTTTCCTGAACCAGAGTTTCAAAACAGAAGTCAGGTGGTCTCATGAAGGCCTCCTCTATTGGAGAGAGTTTCAGTCACACTGCACATCTCTAAAGTCAGATTGGGCTGTAAGTTTACGATTAGGCATGTGATGTTGGTAGCGGAACCAAAAGTGGAAACGATCCAACCACTGAGGGTTACGGTGACGTCTCACCACAGTGACCAATCCATGTAGACCCTTTACTTTCCATCATCTTTGTGATTTTAAGTTTGGGATCTCTCCTGTTTGATTTGGGGATGAAATCTGATAGTCATTAAATTATGAAAGTTTAAATTATTCATGCTAAAACCGGTTTAATAGTTCAAGGTGATTTTCGAAGGAGGCTTGTTACCGCTGGTGAAAACCCATCGTTTCCTGATTTTGCTGCTACATGATGGACAGGACGTTTTTGTTGTGAAGGATTGATATGAAATGAAATGCTTTTATATCTAAATTAGAGGGCTGCAGACTCACTTTATACACTGGTGTGCTAAAAGTGTTTCATTTAGGTAAACAGGCACATGATTTAGGTGCACCAAGCCGCAGGAGGAAAAGGTGCCGATAAATGTTTATCTACATTTAAATTACATTATTTTTTTCTTCAATCAGACCTGGGTGCACTGTGAGACCAACGCAAATGTATCAGTTGCTTTTTGTGACTTTTTGGCGCACATGCCAACAAAATTGTCGCACCCTGGAGCCCTGGAATTAACTGCAATTATTTACATCCACTCTTTTAACCACCACTTGAGACAAGTGCGTCATCAGTTAAAGATGCCTTCGAGCCGGTATCGCCGTTCAATGGAAAAGGGAGCTGATGTCCCGAATCAAAGGTTGAAGAGAAAAGTTTTCCACTTTGGATACAATAATTGGCATATTAATCAACCAGGAAAGGAAATCATGAGTTGCAGCTTTTGTTAAAAAATGCTTGACTACAGTAATAAATATGTACTTCAACGTATAAGCAGTACATGCAGGACTATCTAGTACCGGTACGCAGATTTCGTCACTTTTGGTCTAAGCCAGGCTCGCTGTTTCCAGTTGTAATGCTAAGCTAAGTTAACCGGTGGCTGGCTGTCGCTTCATAATGGAGTGGCATCAATCTTCAAAGCTCAAAGTCTTGATTTCAATCAAATAAGCACAAATTATTCCTTCGTGACCTTTAATGTGAAAGCAGGTAACAAACTTCCTCTCAGATTCTAGTTTGAATGAACTTAGGTGAGTTTTTGGAAAAGTTGACTCAGTAGCTTGTGTCATGTTTTTGTGTTGAGCTCAAAATGTAACAGGAAGCGCTGAAGAGCGGTGAGATTTTCACATGACGCGGCTCTGCAAAGGTCATATTTGAGAATGCTGTGTTTGTACTTCCTCCTCCCGCAGCTGTGACCTCTGACCTCTCGCACACACACACACATAGAGCCTTTCTGTTTGGATATTTGGACACCACTTGTTAGTAAAAACATGGATCCCTTGCCTCCCTCACTTACTCACTCACACACAGAGTTTCCATTGCCTCGTCCAAGTTTTCCTGGGCAGCTGAATGTTTGCATGGAGCCGGCAGACTTCACTGACCTCCACGGCTCAGCTCGGCCTCTTTGTTTTCTATCGGCGGAGCGCTGACCTGAATCTACCTCTTATCGCCAGTGTTTCCCTTATCAACATGTAACCTGCAGCTGTAAAACCTTGTCCTGTGCGTGTGTGTGTATGTGTGTGTTTAAATCCTCTGTCTCCATTTGAACGAGTGTGATATAAAATGTGCTGTGATGTATGTAGGGCATGTTGACGATACTATAAAGTAGAGACAGGTACTTTTACACAACATATATTTGTGTTAAAGTTTATGTTCAGCATTGTCGTGAAATTTTACTAGATCCAAAACTTGAAAAAGATGTTCTGACAATCAGGAAAACCGGAGCAGTTACATGAGTTGAGATGCCGAACATAACTGAATAGCTTGAAATAAACCACAAGATTAAAGTTATTAGTTCTATATTATATTCTTCTTTATGTTATTGGAGCTTATAATACTAAGGTTTGTACTTAACGGCCGTCCACACCAGGAACATAACCATAAATAGATGGTTTTCAGAAAAGGAGAAGTGGATGTCCACACCACAGAGACAACAACAGTGGTGAACAATATCGTTTGGGATCACTTTCAATTTGATGAACAAAGAAACGGAGACAGCCAATCGGAATCCATCTGAATTCACAGGGTGTCCTCGCTCACTCTCGCTCGACCACTCACTCCTCCTGCACACATGTAAATGTTTTATTACTACATGGGAACAAGCTTTGCTTGAGAAAATGCCGCAGGCAGCGAGATGATAATGGGAATTTGGGCAACGACGCTGCAGGGTGACTCCACCTTTTAGTGTCAGATCGGTGAGCTCGGTACCACAACATAGAGAACAAGATGGTACCATCCACAGCTTTGAATTATGCCAATCAACCTCGGGTGCAGATGGGGTGTCTCAACATCGTTTTGTCCTGACTGATGCTCTTAGATGAACACCTGGATAACAGATGTTAATTCATACAAATGTGTGATTTAAAGTTTGTATTCACAGTTTGCAATCTTTGTCAAATAGTTATATCTGATGTATGGATTAAAAATGGCAATTACACAACTAAAAGTTTCAATAATGCGCTAATTAACATCCAAGAAACATAATAACTATAATAACATGTCCCCGTCTTTCAGGGCTGAACACTTTCTAATCTGATTACATCTGTAGCTGTAATTGTCGAGCAGCAATGCTAAACATTTGTTCTTTGTTAGAATTTGATGCTTTTCTCTCGTCTTATTATTTAAACAGCTTCAGGTTTACAGTTGTTGGTCGGACAAAAAGAGCAATGTGGAGATTCAACTTGAGCTCTTGGACGCTGAATTAAAACACTTTTTAGACTAAATAATTAACTAACTGAGAAAATATTATACAGGTTAATAATTTAACATACCTTCCATGTACTTAAAATGAAGGTTTCTTCTTGTACCACAGTTGATGCCTGAATCCAGTCATCTTGCTGACTTTATTCATGCTAATTGATCTTTATTTTATTTTTTTCCCACTATACTTCCTTGAGTTGGAGGTGGGAGATTTACAGCAAAAGGTTTTATCTGTACGAGCGATGAATCCAAACACTCTCTTGACTTTTTCGCTTTAGTCAAACATTAACGTCAAACACCTTTTTAAATCTGGAAAGCAGGTTTGTTTGCATCTGTGTTATTCTCCTTGAATGTCGGTAACAGATAAGCAAAAATTAAAATTCCCAGACTGCGTGTTGTTTGAATATTGTTTGAGCTGCGGTGAAACATTAACTTGGACTGTTTCTGATTGCAATTTCTGTGTCTATTGAGAGTAGAGACCTGGGGTTGATCTACAGTGACAGAACTGTCTGTATGGTCTGTAATGATTGAGCGAGTGTTGAATATTTAACTTCCTCCTCTCTGCTCAATGTTGTTCTTTCACCTCGCGGAGACAGAAAAGGTCAAAGGTTAACCTCTCGGGTTTATATAATCCCTCTTGCAAATACTGTTTCTGTTTTCAGTATTTATATGCTAAACCAAAAACTTTGACTAGTTTAAGTCGGTGAAGGAAAACTAAATCATTTCAGTGTTTCCCACAGGTTGAGAATGAACTTGTAGTGGTCACTGGCACGGCATATGATGGGAGGGTTCAGTAGTAATTTAAAAGAAATATTTACATTTCTATATATATTCAAGAGAACCAAAACACTTAACAGTTATTTTCATTGCCTTTTGTCATGTGCCTGTTATGATATTATCTTAATTTATTTAGCACCTTTAAAAAGCAGAGCTGCAGTGACGATCAACCAAAAGCAGGAAACTCAGGAAGACAATATTACAGAATAAACAGTCACCAGTCAAGTCAAACAAAAGGACACCTCATCTGAGGTGGAGTTCAGACAAGAAGGCGTATCAGAAAATGTAAAAACACCAAGAGACAACATGTGTCACGACTTATTAAAGGAGTAAACGTTATCAATCAGGCAAAATCAAGCAAAGGAAAGAATCCAGAGTCAGTAATGCAAAATCAATCAATGACAATGAAGGACCATAGGACGATGACAACAAATGAAAACATTCAGAGCAGAACAAATGAAAATAATAAAGGACGGTAAGAAGAGGACATCCATGAGAGGATTCAAAACAGATAAACAGATAGAAAGATGAAAAATCTATGTATTTATTTATTTTATTTAATGCTCCTGTATCGGGAGTAAAGCTGCTGTCTGTTCAGATTCATATATTTGCACATTTCTCGCCTTCTTCATACTTCAGGTTCTTGGTATCAGGTTCAGGTATCTTGCACATTTAATCCATGTATTTTGTAGGTCTCTAATTCATGTTTAAGATTCTTTATTATTTTATCTCCATTTTTGTATTCAACATGCACCAAAATGATTCCGGATATTGAAGCTACATGCTATTAGAATAAGAGAGAGAGAAAGGCGGTCCATACTCTCCCGCTCAGGACCTGTGGGGAAAGGCCCATTATTGGATCACATCATTACATAATAATTGATATCTTAACACTTCCTCATTGGCATGAAGTGAATGTGGTTACATATTTCTTGGAGGACAGCTGTCGACTGAGCATCGATGCACCAAATGACTGAGTATGAAAAACAGTTTTCAATTTTCATACATTTTTAGATTACAGGTGCAAATACTGTTTCCATTCAGTGTCGATTAGCCCACTGTTCTTTTATTCTCTTCATTGGTCAGTTTTGTGTTTACAAGGTGCACTTACCCAGATGTTTTAAATACCTGTGACTTATTAGACCTCTGATTAGGTTTAAAAATAGACAAGCTGTGCTGGGAATTGCCTGTCAGCTTAAAGGAAGGAAAAAACAATTTCAGCATGTTGTCCTCTAATTAGCGGTTGTAAAAAAGCCATCAGGAGATAGAAGGATGTGATAAAGACTCTCTGTAGACACCCACACACTTGTTAGAGGAGGTTTAACAAACCAGAGCAGGTGGAAATGTGGGAGAAAGTTTGGGGCTTTTAGAAAATTAGGAATTATTCGTAGAGATGGGGAAAATTGTTCACTACACTCACTGTGGTATCATGTTGGCGCAGGTATTGTTACGATAAAAGAAAGCTGGTCTGTTAAATGTGGGAACATAAGCTGTACATAGAGCTGAATGCTAACACCAGTATTCTTACTATCGGTATTTTACCATGCTAATATTTGGTAACCTTCACTCAACCTGAAGTATGGCTGAGGCTTAGTGTTTTCTAGGTTTGCGTAAAACTTGAGTGCATGTATTTAGTGGAAGGTTCAAGGGTCCGCCCCTGTATACATATCGTTTTTTCACAAAATATATATGTATATATGTGAACAACGAGTTGGAGAAGCTGATAATAAATAAACAACGGCTTAATGAGAAAACTTGCTAAATGTCGTCTAAGGACAACCTACAACCCTTAGATTTGGGGAAAGTCATTATATAGTTCTGATACTCACCACCTTGATTTTACATACATTCTGCGTAAAGGAAAACCTGATTTTAAAAGTTACAACAGTTTAGCCTCTGAGGAAAATGAATATGTTGACCAAATTTAATGGCAACCTAACCAATACTTGATGAGACTTTTCACTCAAACATCACCCTTATGGGGGGAAAAGAGGACAATAATTGCATATCAATCCATTTAACAGTCTGTACCAAAGAGGTGATGGACCAAAGCAATCCATCCAACAGTTCGGGAGATATTTTCGATTGTGGATCCCGCTGCTTTTCTTACCAAGACTCGTCCTACTCTGCCTCTGCTTGACTTGTGCTGATATTCTTACCCTAACCTCAACCAATAGTACTCATCACTCCTAAATCCGACCAAGTTGGTAAGTGTCAGACCCTTCCAGTGGACCCCCATGGGACCTTATTTCGGAAAAGTTTTGTATAATAGTTAACGGAGAGAGACTGCTACATGAGTCGTGCCATGAATTGCACATGTGATGTTTGTCAGATTAGAAGTCTCAGTTTGTTGTAATTAAAGTAAAATCTCATGTAGTTTTGCATTAAAGCACTCTGTGAACGACATCAACATGTGTCACCAACACCAACATGGAGCCAACTGGGCTCAGAAAAGGTCCTAAAAAAATGGAAATCACAATAAATCTGCTCATATGGACAACTGCAGTTATGTGAAAGGAGAGCTGGACAGATCTGTAAATAAACTAATGTACAGGAGCAGCTCTACAATGTTTACGTGACTTCGGCTCCCTGCTCGTTCTATAACAGTGCTTGAATCTGGACAGAAGTGGTCAACCGACGGACTGCTAGTGTGGCTATAAAGAGCTATAGTACAGTTCCTCATGTTAAAGAAAGTCAAAGATCTACGAGTCCATTTTGTTTTTGACGTCTTTTGGTTGGATGTTTTTTAACAAGGGACCTTTTATTGGACATTTTGCTGGAAGTATACTGTATGTGGCAGTTGACTGCGTCACTTCAGCAGTGTTTTTGGTGACTATAACAAGTCCACGTGAGCTGGGAACTTTTATATGCAAGACACAATAAACTACTGCTGTTCATAAAAAGCCCCAAAAATAAAGAATAATAACAATTCAAACCAAACACGTAGAACAGTTGAGGCTGAGAATTGTTTAAAGATGTGGCGTTTTGGATAGGTTGCCACCAGCTGTTGCTTGTGAAACATACCGTTTTTAGAGTTCTTTAAAATGTTTTTTTTTCCCTCTTTCACTTGTGAGTTGACAATGTAGCGATACAGGAAACAGAGACATGGGCGTATGATATGCGACACGTATCAGAGGTCACACAGGGGATGTTGTGGTTTGATGTTAAGCACCTTAACCAAGATGTACATTATAGTGATAGTTTTACAATCTACTGAAATCTTACATAAAAAATAACTTAATTTTGTCATCTTAGAAGTGTGTTTTTTCAGTTACGGATCATGTTGTTTCATACGGCAGATGGTAGTTTTTAGAATATTGTGTATAGCGATTGCAGCAGAATGCTTTTATATTATTATATTGTGAGCTACGATGTGATTCTCCTGTTATTGTCTTATATTTTCCTTCTACTTTCTCCTCTCGGCATTCACCGTCTCTCATCTATGCTTCTTCTGTTTTCTCTCCGTCTCTCTGCACCGAGCTAAAAGTATCATTAGACACTAACCACTGTATTTGCTGACAGGGTGTGGCAACATTGTGGGCACTGTGTGTGTGTGTGTGTGTGTGTGTGTGTGTGTGTCTGTTGTGACTGTTCCTTTTTTTAGTTCAGAGGAAACTCACCCAGCATCATAGGGATATCATATGCTTCTGTGGGTGTGTTTATTAAATGTTCTCTCAAGAAATTATTGGAGTTTGACAACAAAATGTGAGTGTGTGTCATAGTGTGTGTCATAGTGTGTGTGTGTGTGTGTGTGTGTGTGTGTGTGTGTGTGTGTGTGTGTGTGTGTGTGTTGCTCTGACTTGCATAACAAGTGCTTTTTGAGGCCTTGATGGCAGCACTTAAAAGACTGAAACTCTCCATAGTTCAGACCGGCAGGGAGTGGAGCAGCTCTGCTATGGCAACAAACAAGATGTTGTTGACATGTGTATGTTGTATTTTCTGTTATAATGGACTCTATATTAACACAATTGGCATGAACATTTGGGGGTAAACAACTGATAACTGAATGAAAACAATCTTGTATTGTATTGTGTTATGCTCAGTCTTTTCTTGATTAACCAGATGATATGTTTGTTCTTCAAAAAGTGTCAGAAATTGATGAAAGATTGTTTTTACTGGTCTCTTCAAATGTCCAAAACTTAAAGGTGTTCAGTTCACTGTCATGGAAGATAAAAAAAGCAGCACATTCTGACTCTTAAGGAAGCAGGAACTCAGGAATGTGACGTCATTTTCCCCTAAGCGATGAAGTTTGTTTTTCTGTTGATCAACCACGCGATTAATTAGCCAGATTATTGCATTAGCTCTGTCCAAGGAGAGTTTAAAAACATGTAACAACAAATATTATTGCTTGTTCTTTATGCCACTTTCACCCGCTATTGATGCCGCTTCACGCCTCTCTGGTTCCTGTTTGCTGTGTGTTATCTTGCCCAGGAGTCATAGTCGCTGTAAATCGCCTCCATACTGTATCCCCCAGTCTTTAAACTTCAGTGATCGTTGAGGCTTTTTTCAAAAACTAACTGTAAGAGTATTCATGGGATGTTTAATACAATTTGGCTGATTATTCACCTTTTCCACTGGTGCCACCCTGAACCATTTTGAATTTAATCATCATCATGGTGACCTTTCCCCTGGTGCCACCTGCAGGACTAATCAAAGAAGATACAACATTCAGACTTCCCTCCCCAGTAGACACTTTCGAGATGTTCATGTTACACAAATCTTTGAAATCTACGATTATGAGTGTTGTGGGCAGCTTAGCGGAACACAGTAAAACTGACAGTGCAGTTCAGGTTTGTGAACTCATCAGTGTGACGTGTATTCTTCTGAACTCGCAACTCACTGCCTTCAGGGGTTGTACAACCACACCGGTAACAGAGTGTAGAGTTAGGAAATGAATGTAAGTCAGTGGAAAGTCGTCAGAGATAAGTGTGTGTCTGTGTGTGTGTGTGTGTGTGTGTGTGTGTGTGTGTGTGTGTGTGTGTGTGTGGTCTGGCAGCTGTGTGTGTTCAGTTCCTGTTATCTTTAACTGTCATGCTTGCTTCCTTCTGTGTTTTTATGGGTTTTTTGAGCTGTGTGTGTGTGTGTGTTATGTGTGTGTGTGGTGGCTATGTGTCGCTCTGTGGTGACAACATGGCCGTCATGTTGCGAAGCTTTGTGTGTTAGTGAGGAAATAAGAGCCAAAGTTTCAGGGAATGTGATGGGTACTGTTTTCGTTGCTTTGCAGCCTTTATGACACTGTACATGTCCAAAAAAAGATTTTACCCACATTTTTGTGATCTACTTCGCAAATTTATTTTGATATGCTACATAATATTATACTCACTTCGTACTATATGTATATGTATATGTATATGTATATGTTGATTACAGTTGTATGTAATTTAAAAAAATAATTTAATTAAACTTGTCTCTTTGTTTTCTGTCCTCTCAGAGTTCTCAGATCGATCCGGAGGAGTTGTTCACCAAATTGGATCGCATTGGAAAGGGATCATTCGGAGAGGTGTGTGTCATCATCCACATTAAGTTTCTTTGTTATACCTGGTTGACTGTTTGTGTTAATGCTGTATTTACCAGGGCTAGCCCTCATCAACTTTAAGTTGTTAGTTAAAGCTATTAGTTAACTTGTTGTTAGGAATGTCAATGATTAATGATTAATAGCATAATTGCTGTTAAGTGTTAAGTTAAGTATTGTTACTCTTTTTGCCATTTAGTCGCCTTAGTTTGGGTTGGATTCTGATCTTCCTTCCTCCTTGTCCTCCCACAGGTGTTCAAAGGTATCGATAACCGCACTCAGAGCGTCGTCGCCATCAAGACGATCGACCTGGAGGAGGCTGAGGACGAGATCGAGGACATCCAGCAGGAGATCACAGTTCTCAGTCAGTGCGACAGTCCGTACATCACAAAGTACTTCGGCTCCTATCTGAAGGTGAGAACGCTTCATATTCTGTCCAACTCGTCGGTTAATGGTGAAAAACAGGAAATAGAAGTTGCACTTTACGGGAAAACTGACTTTATTTGTGTTTTTTCAGTCAGTTTAGAAAATAAGTTCTGTCCGTCTGTCTGTTTCAGGGCAGTAAACTATGGATCATCATGGAGTATCTCGGTGGAGGTTCAGCGCTCGACTTGGTGAGTGTTAAAGAAGGTTTTAGTCAGATTTATTGATGGAATTCAGCGACATTAAATGAAAATAAGACCAGGCATGTCATTAAAAGCTTTTGCCACACTCAACTCCAAATAACATCCACGGAAAAGTGAAAAATCCAAAGTTTCTCAAAAATCTGGGCCATCAGACGTTCAAAATGTATTTAAAATGATATGTAACATTTGTATTTCATGATGGTTCTTCCACTGTACCTATGATCAGATGGTGTTCTCGGTTATGTAATTTATTTATGTGTTGAGTCTTGTCTTGAATGAAACTAAACGGGGTGTGTTTCAGCCTCTGGCGCGTCAGTGAGTGTTTTATATCTGTGTCATCACTTTATTCTTGTGTGTGTGTGTGTGTGTGCGCAGCTGCGGGCGGGTCCGTTCGATGAAGCTCAGATTGCCACCATGCTGAAGGAGATCCTGAAGGGGCTGGACTACCTGCACTCTGAGAAGAAGATCCACAGAGACATTAAAGGTGCCGCTGCTGCCTCAGATCAAAGATGGTGGACATTCACCCTAAAATCAAAATCTTCCTCTCTCCTGTGGTGCTGTTTGTTGTGGTGTTGTGGGGATGTCTGCCAATTTGCCAAACCTTTCTCCACCTTGTTGTGAGAAGATACATGTAGAAACTATTTTCTTTCTACCAAACGAGCATCTACTCATGGATGAAAGGTTAACGTTAGTTAGCTTTGTCAGCGTTGTTAGCTAGCCTCTCGTAGAAGATTAACTGCATGCTTCTTTCTGCGCAGTGATACACAAAGAAAATAGTTCCTCACAACAAGATCTGTGGGTTATCTGAGCAACCGGGTCATGATTTCTGGAAAGAGACACTGCTCTTGAGCTTTTCAAATCTACATATTTATTTATTTAGTTGGTTAGTTAGTTACATCTCTGACGTAACTACGTCCAATATTCCTTAAACTTGACAATTCGCATCACAACAATGGATAACAAACACTACAGACAAGTGGAAAAAACATGCATTTTTTAATTTAGGGTGAACTGTCCTTTTAAAATAGTAGTGCAGTGATTCTACATTCACTGTCATAAAATTTGCGAACTTGCAAGAGACCTATTTTGAAAAAATCGGACAAAATCACTGCAGCATATGTTGAGTTTTTCTGACTTCTTAAACCAGTATGGCTCAGGCTCCACAAACACTACATTTCCCATGATGCAATTCAAACGTCAGACCTTTGCACGTCCTCTAGTTTATGACATAAGGAGTCTCCAAGCCAAGATTCCCAAGAACCTGTACAGCTGTTTGCACTGACTGTGTCGTACTTCCTGTGACTTTTAAATTGACTTTGACTTATAAAATTGGTGGAATGCCCCTTAAAGATCACATGGACAGCACTCATCCACCCTCTGTGTCCATATTCAACCATCCAGAATCCAAAAATTCCCAAATTTAAAGTCACTGTTTGTGAAATTTCTGACCCTGGTGCCCCCTGGTGGTGGAATAGAAAACACTGATCCTACACAAGGTCAATAAAAGTACTACAAAGTGAAAAGACCACAAGTTTTCACCAGGATTTTGTCTGTTTACAAACAAACACTTGTTTTAGAATTATTTTAAACCTGCTCAGGCCTGTGTGAGCTGACCAATCAGGTAACAGTGGGCTTTGGTGGGAGGGGGGGTCCTTAAAGAGACAGACTCTGAAAGGTCAATCAAAAAAGCATGTTAACATTTTCTTCTCGTCATCCAAAATCAGGACTATGAACCTGAAAATGTGTATAATATGTGTAATATTGGACCTTTTTGTATTTCAATAGCTGCCAACGTCCTGCTGTCGGAGCACGGTCAGGTGAAGCTGGCGGACTTCGGGGTTGCCGGTCAGCTGACGGACACGCAGATCAAGAGGGAAACCTTCGTGGGAACGCCGTTCTGGATGGCGCCAGAGGTCATCCAGCAGTCCGCCTACGACTCCAAGGTGAGGCGCTACAAAACTGTCAGACCTTCATCAACCACATCCACATGCAAGAACAGGGTTTAAGTGGGGTGGTTGTCCTGTTGTGTTACTGTGGGATGCAATGACACAAACAAACTAAGCAACTGAGGCAGCGGTAGACCAACAGCTGATGTGTTCTGTCAGGTAAAATTACTGTTTGTGTCAAAGGAGTCTGGTGGCTTTGAAGACGACAATGTAACAGCTGTTTCCAGTTAAAGACAAAGATTTTACTCTTTAGCAAAAAGCCTCTGCGGGGATCCTTTTATAGTTATATGAATGGTTTTTAAAATACTGGAATTACCCTTTAAATTGATTTGGTGAAAGATAAGTAATTTTGCCAGCATTCAGTGATTTTGCAAACAAAAATGTTAAACATTTTCTGGTTCCAGCTTGTTAAATGTGAGGATTTGCAGCTTTTCTTTGTGGTTTCTGACAGTAAATGAAGAGTCTGTAGGTTTTTTGACTGTTGGTTCAACAAAAAGAAGCAACATAGAGGCGTCACAAAATGATCCATCGATAAAGACAAATGAAAATAAAAGCAGTAGCAGCCAAAAATCAGACGTCACATCTGTTGGGTTGAACCTAGTGAAGCTCCACTAACTGTTTGAATATCCAGATCCTCGGTTGTATTTCAAACGTGCGCCGTTTGGTTTGCGTATTGCCGTAGCAACATGAGCCACGCCGCTTTGCTGTTGTGTCGCTCTTCGAGGTCGTTTGCATTGTTTCCACAGTGTTTCTGGTTTTATTTGCATCTAATGGAGACGTGCATCTAGAAAATTAAGTAAATCCGTATGACATGTTTGTCTTAACGCTCAGCTGTGGACGGGATTCCCTCGTCCTTCTCTTTTGTATGTGGCACAAAGCAGCTGCATCAGAAATAGATCTGACAAACACAATAAACACAGTCACTCCTTTAAAGCTGCACCTGCTGCTATCAAACACACTTAAAAGTAAAAGGCTGCTTTAAATAATTGGATGTGATAATAATAAAAAGTAAACAATTGTCTTTTATGAGGTTACATAATGTCGTGACGTCTGCTGACCTTTGTTTTAATGCATGTCTGAGGAAGGTGTGTGTGTGTGTTTGTAGTTTGGTGTGTTTTGTAAATGAGGCGTATCCATTTGGTTTGATTCATGTCGGTGTGTGTGTGTGTGTGTGTGTGTGTGTGTGTGTGTGTGTGACTTTTACATAAAGGTGTGTGAGCATCTTCCCACTGAAACTGCAGCTTCAGTGTGTCGTTGTGATGTGTTAGTCACGTTTTTGGCTGAAGGATTGAAGCAGGAGGTGAAGACGAAGTAAACAGACGGAGTAAAGCATCTGTCAAGTCTTTAGTTGTTGTTGGAGGTTTTAACTGATGTTCTGATACAACGTAAACAAATCTTAGTTATTGATAATCTGATCACTTTGATTAACATGTAATTCATGAAGATAAGTCACCATGGATAGTGTCAGGACTTCAGTTCTCTCAGAGATCCTTTATTGATTTCCTTGAGAAGAGAACCAAACTGAAATGATAGCATTGCCAAAGATCCTATATTGATTTCTTTGTGAAGAGTGTTTACTCGTGAGGGGATGAATCAAACTAAACTGGACTGATAACATTGCCAAAGATCCTTTATTGATTTCCTTGGGAAGAGGGTTTACTCTGGGCAGATTTGAGAAACCAAATCTCGTAACTGAACTTCTGTCTGTTTGTTGTTGTTTTTTTAACTCTGGAATCTTTATTTTTGGTGAATATTATTTGACAGTTGTCAGGGCATTAAACCAATGGACTGTTGATCAAGATGTGATTGTATAACAGTGGCATAGCAGTCAATACTGGAAAAAAGATCCACTGATCTATTGTCTTTGAGTCAACTAATTGATTGATTGATAACCGTTGCAGCTGATGTCCTGCTTTTATTTTGTATTAGCTGATATTGATAAAGGTTGTAGTAAAGTTTTGTCAGGCTTTATCTTATCTCATATCTCACAAGATGTTTGTCAGTGTTCTCTAAAGGGAAGGAAGATGACTTGTTGCAATATCAGACAGTTTGCAGACGCCACAACAGTTACGTAAACAACAGACGTAACCTGAGCTGTCAGAACATGCTGACAAAAAGACGGCCATTGTGCTGAAGTGTGTGTGTGTGTGTGTGTGTGTGTGTGT
>CAEMYA010000001.1:366001-379993 GCA_903131615.1 Diplodus sargus | reverse complement strand
TTTTTAATTTTTCAAAATAAAATGTGATCGTTTCCATTCAAGTCTTTTTTTTTATGTGCAAATTGAAAATTGGCTTAAAAACATGTGGATGGAAAGACTCCAACTGTCTGATGAGTCCTCATCCCTCCTTCTTCTTCTGCTTCATCTTCCTCGTCTCGCTCTGTCAGCTCTGTGTGTGTGTGTGTGTGTGTGAGTGTGTGTGTGTGTGTGTGTGTGTGTGTGTGTGTGTGTGTGTGAAGCTGCTGGCCTCCACAGGATGACACAGGTGTGTGTGTGTCGTTTTCCATCAGGATTGTTTTGGGATAAAAGCGGAGTGTGTGTGTGTGATGACAGCCTCCATTAAATCTGATCAGTCTGAAGAACTTCTTCCTTCTTCTCCACTTTTATTTCTCACTGTATTCAGTTATTCCTCCCGTCCATCCTTTTCTTCCTGTCTTTCCGTGTCCTTCTTTCCTTCCCGTCATACCTTTACCTTTTACCTTTTCTTCCCTCTATCTCCCCTCGCCGTCTTCTAACTTCACCTCTCTCCTTTTCTTTTGTTATTTTATTATTTGTGTCAGTAGGTGCAACCAGCTGGCGAGCTGCAGTGAAGGAATTCCCCCGATCTTTCCTTCCGTTCCTCCCTCTATCCATGTCTAATCATTTACACACACACACACACACACACACACACACACACACACACACACACACACACACACACACACACTCTTTCCAGGACTGGGATGGTTAGATTGGATGAGTGGAGGTGGAATATATGAGCCGTGTTAACTGGCAGCCCTTTAAAAGAAAAACATTCCTCTTTCTTTGAGGAAGAAGCGGCTTTAAATTGTCTGTTTGTCTGTTTTACGCTCATCATCCGTCACATCTGGACTCATCCCTCCACCTCCCGAGCCCGACTGAGTCCACGTCTTTAAAAAGAAAAGGGCTCGCGAGGCGTTTGAGTTCAATCAGTGACATTAACTTAATGAAGATAAAACAAATAAGATCGTTTGTTTAGCGGATTCTGTGTCGGATGATTACAGTAACAGGTTGGCCTCCACAGCATCCGGTGTTTCTACGCTTCCCATTCGTTGTCTATTTGAGCAGCCGTGCAATGCATTCTGGGAGCGTTTTGAGGGACAAGATGTTGTGTTGCCGTCTCAAATGCATAAACCCAAGATCTGAACTAATTTTATGCAAAACAGAGGTGTCCAGCGCATTTCGTCGCCTCTAAAAACTCCTGAAAATCTATAAAAATGGACTCATATCTTACCTGAACTGTCTTCTTCTTCTTCTATTTTTGTTATTTTAGAGAAACTTTTCAAACAAGCATCCACGTTGGTCCTGTTTGAAAACACTTTTTGAGACCGCTTTGTGACCAACATTAGCTTCCAGTTTCAACAGATAAATCCAGGTAATTCTAGCATCTGAGGGGATATTTTGTAGTCGTCTTTGTGGCTTTTCTATGCAGCTGAAGTCAGGTCGTCTACGTGATTTACGTTCATCATTGACTTCCGACTTCCTCCAGACAAAACCAGGTAATTTTAGCATCTGTTGGGACATTTTGTAGCCGTCTTTGTGGCTTTCTACCCACATGAGTCAGGTTATCTATGTGACGTAACTTCACTGTTGACTTTCATACTATAAAACTCATGTGGATGTTTCTCCCCGACTTCCTCCTTTGCTGCTGTAATAATCACCAACACCCACTAGAGGGCGCCGCCTGAGAAGAAACGTAAATATGTGACGCAATAAGCTGCTTTCACTGTCGAGCTGTATGGTCGTTTTTTTCCGATGAGAACAGGTTGCATTTGAGCTCACCTGAACTGTCTTCTACTTCTATTTGTGTTATTTAAGAGAAACTTACCAAACAAGCATCCATGTTGGTCCTGTTTGAAAATACTTTTTGAGACTCCTTCAAGACCAACTTCAACTTCCAGTTTCACCAGGTAATTTGGGCGTCTGTTGGGATATTTTGCAGCTGTTTTTGTGGCTTTTTCTACGTGACGTACGTCAGGTTATCTATGTGACGTAACTTCACTGTCTTGACTTTCATACTAGAAAGTCCAGAGGATGTTTCTCCTTTGCTGCTGTAATAATCACCACAGCCGCCTGACAAGAAACGTAAATATATGTCGTAATAAGCTGCTTTTACTTCTGAGCTGTATGGTTGTATTTTCTGATGAGGACAGGCTACATTTGCGAGTTAAGTAAGTGGATATTGCAGTTTTCTGCTTGTTTAGGCTTCTGACTTAAAGACATAGAGGTAATTACAGTATTGTTAGTTGTTGCAAAAGCATGCACAACATTTCTGAAAGCATCAGTGTTGTTTCATCTTCTCTTATCCAACGTATTTAACATTAAGACACATATATAGATACATTTATTCCAACGTTACAGTCCTGCATGTCATTTTTTTTAAACCAGAGCCACATAAAGACAGATGGCGTGCAACACCATTATGAATATTTTAAAGACAAAACAGCGGGTTAAATCACTCAAACATAATCAGTTGTGAGCGTCCTCATAAAACATCGTTGGTCATTTATTGACAAAAAACTCTTAACGTGACAGCCAATCAGCAGCGATGTTGCAAATTCAATTAAAAATTAGAATTTAAATGAACTTTTGAGTATTTAGCTTCGTTCAGCATCGTGTCACTTTCAGCCGCGCGTGTGTGTGATTATTAAAGATGCAAAGTGTGTGTGTCTGTGTGTGTGTGTGTGTGTGTGTGTGTGTCTTGCCTTTTACCCGGCATCTTAATGACGCGGCCGCTGAATCAGCAAAACAGTGTACAAAGTGAAGAGGATGAAAGATGGAGAGTCAAAGAGAGAGAGAGGAGGGTGATGGAGGGGAGGGAGAGAGGGAGGAGAAAAAAGAAAAGATGAAGAGGAGATACAACGAGGAATTTAAAAAAAAGGACAAGACAAGTGAGAAAGAGGACGATGTTAATCAGGAAAATGTAGACAAAGGAAAACAGCGAGGGCTAAAAAGATGAAGAAATAGATCGAAAACGTGATGAGCGATAGTGTCGGTTAAAGAAGGAAGAGGAGAAAGAAGTACAGAGAGATTGATGACGAAGAATTTGCTTGTTTTTGAGTGATTTTAAGGTGTTTCTGCTGCAAAATCGCCCGTTTCATGCCCATATGTGTGTGTGTGTGTGTGTGTGTGTGTGTGTGTATCGGTGTTTGTGCCAGACTCATGCCAGCCTGCGTGTGTGTGTGTATGTGTGTGTGTAAACAATAGAGTTGATTAGGCGTTGCGTGGCAGTGACAGCGCTGAGGGGAGATGATTAATGATTCTCTGTTTAATGTGATTAGTCCATTAATACCTCCTGTGATGGCTCAGACCGGCTAACACTGGGGAAAGGTCAGCACGCGCACGCACACACTCACACACTCACACACACACACACACACACACACACACGTTGCAGTGATGGATCATTAAGGAGGTCAAAGAAAGGAGTGCTGCTGTAGTTTCCTGTTTGAGAATAAACACACAGAAAACAGAAAAATCTTTCTTAAAAGCTGCGATACACACCTTCAACTGAGTGCTGAGTGTGTGTGTGTGTGTGTGTGGGATCTTGTAGGTTTCACATGTGTCTTGTAGGTTGCACATGTGATCTAGATGGTTGCACATGAGATCCCAAAGATTTGACATGTGATCTTGAAGATTTCACATGAGATTGCGAAGGTTTCATATGTGATCTAGTTGGTTGCACATGTGATTTCGAAGATTTCACATGTGATCTCATAGATGCACGTGTGATCTAGTTGGTGGCACATGTGGTCCTGTAGGTTTCACATGTGATCTAGTTGGTTGCACTTGTGGTCCTGTAGGTTTTACATGTGATCTAGTTGGTTGCACTTGTGGTCCTGTAGGTTTTACATGTGATCTAGTTGGTGGCACATGTGGTCCCAAAGATTGCACATGTGATCTTGAAGATTTCACGTGATCCATTAGATTTTACATATAATCTAGTTGGTTTCATATGTGATCTAGTTGGTTGCACATGTTATCTCATAGGTTTCACATGTGATCTAGTAAGTTGCACATGTGATCTAGTAAGTTGCATATGTGATCTAGTAAGTTGCACATGTGATCTAGTAAGTTGCACATGTGATCTAGTAGGTTGCACTTGTGATTTCGAAGATTTCACATGTGATCCATTAGATTTCACATATAATCTAGTTGGTTTCACATGTGATCTTGTACGTTTCACATATAATCCAAAAAGTCTCACATTTGATCCCAGAGGTTTCACATGTAATCCAGCAGGCTTCATATTACATCTTTAAAATCTTCCAAACTGCACATTTTCCACGTTCAAAGCATGTGTTTTGCATATTTCACATGTGACTTCAACTGCTTTCAAATCTTAAATTTCCCGTGTGCAAAATCAGACGCACATGTGACCTCACGTGTTGGTTCAAATTCATGTGTTTTTGCATGACAACCAGTCGGATCCATAATTACACAGCTGCACATTCTGTAGGTGAATTTCTCCCCCGCCGTGTCCTGACTGTAGTTTGGACTTGTTTTAATGTCGGTGCAGAAACAGTGACCTGCTCCTTTAACCTCCTCCCCTGTTGTTTTTGACCAGACCAGTCGGAGCGTTTGGGCTTCGTTTAAAGCGCTCACATTCTTCCGTTGACGCCCAGGTGAGGTTCCAGCTTTCAGTCAGCCCACGACGCAGGAGGGTGTGTGAGAGAGAATCCCCCCTCAGAGAATCAAACGGTTCTTCTTCTTCTTTCTGGCAGCTTTGAGGAGGAAACATGGCCGCAGTGCCAGTTTGTCTCTATAGAGATCGACCTGTTTACCACCAAAGACTCACAGCCAGGACGACGCAGAGACACAATACCAGATCTGATTCGTAGATTTTGTGTATCAATACCTGTGTGTTGTTGGGTGTATCCTCACTGTCTTCATGCAGTAAAAATTGTGTTTATTACACAAGTTTTGACTGATCAATAGTTAACATTGTATTTGTGTGTATGTGTGTGTGAGTGTGTGTGTGTGTGAGAGAGAGTGAGTGTTAATCTAACCAGTATAGTTAATATGTTGTTCTCATACTCTATTAGCCACTGTTGACAGCTGATGATTGATCTTCTCATCATTTCTCCCTCCAACACCCTGCGGTGAGTGTGTGTGTGTGTCTGTGTGTGTGTGTGTGTGTGTGTTTAAACCTGATTTCATGTCTGTTTTTGCCTGAAATTTTGAGCAGCGAGGTGTGTTTTATTGTACCGCTGTTATAGGTTCGACAGCAATGTTAGCGTTAGCATCATGTACGTACTTGCAATCCTTAAGGTGTTGGTAGTTTTTAAAGGCTACAACATTCACCAACGCTGAGTCACCATGTGTGACTTTGACCATATTTGTCATCCCGTGTTTTGTCTTTGTTGTTTGACGTGATGCCCTCTGGTGGCCATATTGAGCATTTCAAACCTTTTGTCCACATCGGTATGAACCCAAAACAAAGATTTCTCTGTGATCTGACCGTAAAAAATTAATCAAAAAGATGCCGAACTTACCACATCAAAATGTTGCTGTGTAAAAAAAAAACTAATTAATGCCTTGTCAGATCTGCAAGCTCGAAAGCAAGCAACTGTTTTTGAAATGCCTGTTCCCTGAATGGAGTTCAATCAGGGTGATGCTGTGCTGAGACATACTTCCATGACTTACCAGTGAGTCAGACTTCCTCGCTCAATTTCCAACTTGCCAGCTCCCTTTTTTTGTCCTGTCTTGGTACAAGTGGATGTGTTATCGTACAGCTAAGCAGTGATTATTATCCTCTCCTACATTGCTGTTCATGAATGTCCGGACGTTAGCGATGTTAACATCATTACATCAGTCTGAATGTCTATGCCGCTAGGCTTTAGCAACACAGCTCCACGGATCAAATGATCCAGAATTTGTGTCTTTTCATTGACTTTGTACGTCCTCCAGTGTTCTCGTGTTTGGTCTTCACGCACCACCACGTCCTCCAGCTGCTCTGCCGAATCTCTCAACGATTCACAAACAGATGACCTTACTCGTTGCTAAAGTAGCCACTAACGCTAGCCTCCAAGTAAACACAGCTAGGTCCAAACACAAACTCTCAGACCAACTGCAGCAGTTTGACGACAGGGAATTCAGTTCTGAGGTGGTTTACGGAGTTTCCTGGTGCTTTAACGTTACTTGTTGTAGCTGCTGTTAGCGCCAAGAGACAATCCCAGCAAGAAAAACACCTCGGTATCATGTTCCCTGTCGTCAAATTGGCATCTGTCAGAGGCTGATACACTGTTCTCTTCAGTTGTTTGATTTTGTTTTGCAAATACGTTAAGACTGCCGACACCTCGATGAAACAGACTTCATATTCATCTTCACTGTTTTGCTTTTTTGCAGTCATCTTGACCCTCACTCCCCGGAGGACTACATTTTGTATCTCCAATGGACATCCATGACTTTAAAAAAGAAAACAAATGTCTTTAAAATCTGACATTGCCTCTCGAGCCAAGGCGGGGTCCTCCTTTCTGCAGCCGTCCTTCGTGATAAGACGGGGGCATATTTTTTGCACCTTAAAATCCCACCTGCTGCAGGTTTAACCTTCCAGCCTGCTGTGTTTTATTGAGCTTACCTTCAGTGAGGCCTTGCAGGGTCTTGGGGAAAGCCTTGGCAGCCTAACACAGCCAGTAACTCACTCCAGCGCTTCAACAATGCTGCTAGGACTCAATTATTTTCCACCTTTTGTTGCGTCCCGAAAAACCTGCGTGCACCTCAGAGTCGTTGCCACATGAACTCCTCCAAGTTTTTCGGCGCCATAAAAACGTCACTCCTTCTTCTTCTTCTTCTTTTTTTTTTTTTTACATCCGAGCTCTTCTCCTTCAAAGCAGATCAATCACCAAAGCCTGACTGGGGAAATTGAAGTGGAAATGCCTCGCGCGACGGCTTTCAAGTTGGCAACCGGGCAAAGTTTTTTTTCCGGCTAACGAAGCTGTTATCTATATGAGAAAAAAAAAAAGTTAAGCTATACGTTGAAATGCATATCTGAGGCGATCGCAATTTCAAAGAGTCACTGGCGCTTATCCAATCACACAGCAGTCAGTCTCTCTCTCCCCCCTCCTCTCCCCTCCTCCCTCCCTCCTTTTTCATTTTATCTATACCTCTCACACGTTCCCTCGATCCCACTTCTTCTTCTTCTTCTTCTTCTACTTCTTCTCTGTTTCTGCTCCTTTTTCTCTGAATTAGATCCATGTTTTGCTATCACTCACTTCCCTCCCTCCCTCCCTCTCGCTCTCTTTCTTTATCTCCGTTAAAGAGTGTTGATCCCTTCCTCGCTCGAGAAACCTCAACACACACACACACACACGCATGCATTTTAATTAATACATAGATTTAAATTGCGATGCGTGTGTGGTGAAGTGATATACACCCCCGCTGGTTAAAAGTCTTTTTTATTGCTTAATCAATGTTGAAATTAATATGATTTAACTCCCGACCCCTCGTTACACATATACACCCGCCCCACACGCACACACACACACACACATACACACACACACACATACACATGTCTGCTGGGTTATTAATTATAACACTAATTAACCTACGACTAATGATTTGGCCTCTATGTGAGTGTGAGTGTGAGTGTGTGTGTGTGAACGAGACAGAGAAATTATGTGAGTGCTTGCATTTAAGTGTGTGTGTGTGTGTGTGTGTGTGAGTGTTTCGTGTAAATATATGTTAATTTGATTCCCAGATATGATGGATTATAGGGGCTTACGATAACGACAGTGAAACTTCTCTTCAAAGCTCCCGAGTTCGTTTCCATAATTCCGTTTGGCACTCGGATCAATAAAGTTTTCCGAGTCAAATTTAAAAACGGAGCCCTCGTCCAAATGCTTTTCATTCTTCCCGTGCCATTTCCCCGTCCCCGGTTGTTTTTTGTATTTATTTATTTATTTTTTAAGGAAATGAAAACTGCAGCTGCACCACCTGGGGACCCCTGGCACCACCTCCTCCTCCTCCTCCTCCTCGTCCTCCCGCCTTCCTCCCAACGACAACCGGCTTTGTTTTTGATTTAGTCGATTGAAGGTGTTTTCCACTCTGATTTGTTGTTTAATGTTCGCTTCTTAAACCGCTTCATGACTGACGCTGCTTCCAACACACCGTTTTAATGTCGGGGTGCTTTGCTCAAGGGCATTGGAACAGCGGTTGCTATCGACATTTTTAGAAGATGTGACACTCGCGCAGCCGTTCGCTCAGACAAGGTTGATTCTCTTTTTGGGTTATTTTCAGGGATTTAAGAGGATTTAACGCTGCTGACTCCAAGTCAATAAAGTGGGCAGGTGTTTTTGTTACCTGTAGAGATCAAGGACTTCACTTTCAATCTGGACACGAGTTCAGTCCTATGAAAGCTGCTCAGCGGCGCTTTGAAGACAAAAAAGAAGCTCGACTTCCCAGGTGTGAAATTACCCAGATCTTCCGTGTTGTTTTTGCTAGAGACGTCCGGTTTAATCGTGAAGCTCGTCTAGACTTTCCAAATGTTTTTGGACCGATTGCCTGAAATTATGATCTTAAAACGATTGATTTCCTGAAGGATTGTGATGCTGAAAAAGATTCATCCACCGTTTTACAGACGCTTCATTCACAACGTAAGTTTATGGGAGAAAGTCTTTTTGGTGGTGATGTAGTTACACGGTTTGGCCACTACGAGAGTTGGCTTCAAAGCTTGGCGCTCTTGCCGGGGGGTTCTGGTGAAACAGGAAACCCCTTTAAAGACCACTAACTGATGCTTTATCTTCTTTTTTCTCTGTACGAAAAGCTAAATATAGAAAATACTATTTATGAATGCAGCTAGGCTAATAATCCAAAGGTTGTAGATGACCTACAGCTTCGCCCTCTACACGATTTAGCTAATGTTTTTTTTTTTTTTTGGCTAGGCTAGCTTTAGAACTAGCCTGTTCTTAAACTGACCGGTCGGCTTTACAACCTAAGCTATTGTTGTAGCTAATTACGGCTAGTGTTTACTGATAATGTGTATATTAAATTGTTTAATATATATTAAAACACCAGCTCAGTGAGGTGAGCTGGTGTGCTAGCACAGTTAGCGAGAGATGACACTAAGCGTCTGTTCCAATAAAAGGTGAGTGATGTTTTCTTTGGTTTAAAACTTTATTTTGAAGACGGTGCAGCACGTTGCTTTACACCTGCTTGATTTCGCCTCCATGTTTGTCTTCCAACATGTCCTTTCTTCTCCTTTAACCTTTTAAAGTTTCTTTCCTCCTCATCCCTCCTTCCTCTCTCCACTGCTCCTCTTCCTTCCTCTCCTCTTCCCTTCCCTCGTCGCCTCGCGCCGCCTCCTCCGCCCTTCGCCTTAAGACGAGGTCTATTGATTTTACACACCTTGTCGAGATTACGTCGAACACACACTCACCGTCTCTTTATTCATCTCTATCTACAACACACACACACACACACACACACACACACACACAGTGCGGTGTGACAGCCAGGCTGACAATAGGTGGCTGTCACAGTGATTGATGGCACTGATTATATGTTAATAATGAAATAAACATTAAAAAACACATTTAATAAAGCTCTCCATTAACGAACCAACCACACTATCCATCTATCCATCTATCTATATATCAATCTATATATCTATGAAAAAGGATGGAGGATACAAAGGACGACAGGAGGTGCAGGTACGCTGCTTATAATAATTCATATTTATCGGTCGTATCGTCATTTTAACACATGTTTGTTATGGATAAATGAAAAAGTCCTTGCGACCCAGCAGGAGGGCGGTTGACTTTCACATCAGCAGTTTTCTTTTTTGTTTTTTTTTTATAAAAAAGAAAGAAAAGTTGAAAAAGTTTTGAGAGAGAGAGAGNNNNAGAGATGGAGAGAGAGAGAGAGAGAGAGAGAGAGAGAGAGAGAAAGAGAGTATTTTGGTTAAAAACAGAAAAGCAGGACACAACGGTAACCGACGGCAACCATCATCAATCAGAGTTTGAAGACATCGCTGCTGGCAAAGACGACAGGAACAGAGAGGGAGAGAGAGAGAGAGAGAGGAGGGGAGGGGGCGGCGGGATGAAGGGATGTAAATGCAGAAAGAGAACGAGTTAAATATAAAATACAGAGAGAGAGAGGGGGGGGGGAGACGGGTGATGTTTGTAAAGGTGGCAGGAATAGAGGGAGGGGGAGAGGTGATGAGCGAGAGACACAAGAGGAGAATGAGACGAGTGGAGAGAGAGAGAGAGAGTTGTGTTTCTGGCCTCTTTAGCTGTTTTAAAAGAGGAATTAGGACAGTGTAGTCACCCTGAGACCTGCTCTCCCTCTTTTTTATGTCTCTCTTTCGTCCTCCCTCCATTTTTTTTTACGCCTCCCTCAGTTTTTTTTGTCTGACCACAAAGAGAGAACACGGAGAAATTCACCCGTGAAAACTCATGAAATTCATGCCGGAAGCTGGATTTTTTTTTTTACATAGCGACTATCTTTAGAAGCTAGCTGGTGAGCTAAACGGATAACGTTCTTCATACTGATAACTAACACGGCTGTTCCACCAACATCAGCAGGTCTATGCAGGTTTTTTTTAAACGCGGATCAACCCCCAAAAAATCACATATTGACTCTTTATTTCTACAAGTCTGTGATTTTTATCTGAAGCGTTGTCTTGTACGTTACGTTTCACGAATGTGGCAGAAACAGTTGTAGCAGAAGAGAGAACAACAACAGACCCGCTGAGAAAGATAGAATCGCTGTAAAATGGTGGACAACTTATTTAGAGTGTCACTCAAAAGATTAGCTGTTAGCCGGGTGCTAAACTGGAAGTTAGCCGGCTCGCCCGTGGATCCAGGTGTGTTCATGGCTGGGAAGTCGAGATTTTCTAGCTTCAAAACACAATTAAACAGCTTTCAAAGGACAGAACTTTGGGCTCCACCTCCGACACTATGTCCAGAAATAAAACGGTCTTAAAAGATGCATCTGAACTTACTTCCTTATTTACGCGCCACCACCGGATATTGCTAACGTGTCATCAGTTCGCGAGGTGTAATTTAGATCAAACTGAGGAAAATGCACTTCTTGTCCTTCTTTCCAGCAGTGAAATGAGATGTTGGAAGATTAGCATAAAGACTGGAAACAGAAGGAAACAGCGAGCGAGGCTACGGTTCCAAAAACAGAATCTCACAAAGCTTTGAACGGTGACTCAGTTTTTTGTTTAACTCCTCCACGAACAGAAATATTCAACTGAAGTGTAAGTTGACAGAAACAATTCCACCTTTACATGAATTGAATTAGTTGTGTTTAAAGCTGAGGCGTACTTTTAAACTTTGGAGAAAGCCGGCTGTTTCCAAAGCTAGGCTAGCTGCTACATGCTAATATCTCCTTTAAAAGTCTAAAGATTAGCTTTGGGTTGGCGGGGAAACTGTCAAGTATCGTGCGTATTTGTGTGATATTGTAAAACACAATGACAGCCATTAGAAGAAGTTTGAATTTAGCTTATGTTTACGCTACGTTAGCTAGCTACAGATGTTGGCGCCTGGCTGGTTGTGTATCCTTTTCTATATCGTCGCTTTTAGCTAGCTAGCAAGCTAGTGGTGAGCCAAGATGGAAAGATTACCAAAGGAGGGGAAATTTATGCTGAAAGACTTTAATATTTTGTATATTTATGCATTTTGTTCCTTCTTTTTAACCTCTCTGCAGTTGTTTAGGAGAATGTTTTGCTGTGACGCTCCAGAAATGTTTTGTGGACTCACTTTTTGTCGTCATGCCGTGAGTAGAAAATCACAAAATGTTCATGTTTTGGTTGCCTTTTCTTTTAAAAAGGTCTTAAAAGATATTGAATATGACTTTGCGCTAACTGCTACCAGATTCAGATTTCCCAAAACGTTTAGAGACAGCTTGTATTCGTATTCGTGTTGTACCTGAACGCCCGGCTGTCTGCAGACGAGCCTCTCTCTTCTGGAGCAGCGTCGCCGGTTATAATAAAGTAAATGGTGCGGCGCTGCTGCCTCTCGCTTCCTTCAAAGGTCAGCAGAAGGAAGGCGGTATCAAAAATCGGTCATCGGCGCTAATTTACATGTCAAAGTTCACTGAACTCGGACTGAACACAGATCTCAGCAGCTCATTCAACAATCAATTCTGTTTCAATCACATTGATTTGAGCCTGAAATCTGAAACTATCACAAACGGTGCCGTGCCCATAATTCTCTCCTCTCCTCTCCGGTCTCTCCATCTCGCCTCCTCTTCCTCCTCTCCTCGTCTTCATCCCTCATTCATTTCTCTACTTCCTGCCTCCCTCTCTCTCCCTCTCTCTCTCCCCCCGTCCTCCTCTAAAGTCTGTTCTTTCTGGATGAGCAGGTTTTATGAGCGGAGTGATAAAGAGAAGGGGGGATGAAGGGCAGAGAGGGAAGGAGAGGTGGAGGACAGAGGAGGAGGTGGGGGGACGCAGGGAAAAGAAGCGATGAGGACAGAAAGAAGTGGGAACAGGAACGAGCTCGGGCTTTATTACTCCAGACTGGATATTACCCAAGTACATTTTTTATTGCATGAAATGTCCGTCCCTCCGTTTTTTTCTCTGTCTCAAGGTTTATTTCTGATTTTTAAACTTTTGGAGCCGATCTGTTTTAAAAATAACAACAACAAACTGCAGGAAAACATGGAGGCAACATCTGTGACATTATGTTTCTGAACTCAACGGAACAAAGACACAGAAAGAAGCAGTTTATATATCAGATTTTACAATATGTTGCTCTTCAATCACAGTAATTTCAAACACAATATCGATTTATATCACGATGTAGAACACGTTTTTCATTTAATTTATATTGGGAAACATTTTATTCTTGCCCCGTGTGGCAGCTCTTCTCCGCCCTGTGTGCATCCGACGTTTTCTGACTTTGGGATGGATGGAGAAAATCGAGAATTTGAAGGAGCTGCTCTTCTCTACGACCGAAAAAAAAAGATCAAACTGGTCAAACAGCGTTAAAGTGCGGATGTCGTACTGTTGAGGGAACGTAAAGTGCAAAACCTGTTCAAACACCATCATCAAATGTGTTGGTGCACGATCAAATACCTGCAAAACAAATGCAACACTTAGTGAAGCTTAGTGCTGCTTAGCAATTCTTAGCATCCCTGCTGGAAAAACCAGCATAGACCAGCACCAAAACCAGCACCAAAGCACAACATATGCTGGTCTTGGTGGTGACCAGTCACTAGCAAGACCAGCATATATTGTGTTTTGGTCTATGCTGTTTTTTCCAGCAGGGATGCTAACATGCTCCATTACCAGGAAGATCATTGTACACATTAGCATGCTAGCACTGTGATTGTTAGCATGTTGACTCAAAGCACCAATGTGCCTATAGTATGGGCTAACAGAGCTGCTAGCATGGCTCTTGTTGTGTTTTCTTGATCAGGCGTGCATGCTAATGCTACGGCTAATAATGTCAGTGCCACAGAGCTTCTAACTGTTGTATAACAACTGAAGTAACGGTGAAATATTCAGTATTTCTTAGTAATCGTTGCACATTTGTACACGCTAGCAGACAAAGCTAAGATGCATATTGGTGTAGATGCTTTGTCTTATTCTTAATATTTTATTTTATATGTTTTTAAATGACTCACAATCTGAAAAAGTAGTGAAGCAGTTAACTGGACACAAGAGACAGCTGAATATTTCACAGCTCATCATCGTTATCGATAAAACTATTTTCCACCTCATGTGACGGTAAAACAAGAGGAGATTTTATATTCAATATTCGTCGTGTCCGTTAAGATGTAATTAAGTTGATGATTAAAGAATAAATTAATAAATAAATAAGGAAAACCTCCTTGTGTGGAAACGAAGCGTCGCTGTCACTCCGGCCGGCCTCGAGTCGCGCCGCGCTGCAGTTTGACACTTGGTAATTGTGTTGTTGAATTAGATTATTAAAGAACACAAGTTGAGCCGTCGTCGTCTACATCATCGCTGGAGGCGCCGAGCATGATGGGAAAAGACACACACACACACACACACAC
>CAEMYA010000001.1:351611-365981 GCA_903131615.1 Diplodus sargus | reverse complement strand
CACACACACGGACACACTGTAATGAAAGCTGCGGGCTATTGTGTGTGAGATGGATGGTTTGACTTTAAGCTTGTATAAATAAAAGCTAAATAAATCCTGATGGCCTCTAGTGATGGCTCAGATACAGCAGCTGTGTGTGTGTGTGTGTGTGTGTGTGTGTGTGTGTGTGTGAGTCTTTTCAAACTCTTGTCTCACAAACACCTCAGTTCTTGTCCAAAGTGTTTCTTTATACAAACATCACACACACACACACACACACACACACACACACACACACACACACAGCCCGCGGCTCTTCTCTTCATTCATGTTTTCGTCCCAAAGTGAAATATAAAAACTAAAATGTATAAAGCGCCAGCAGACTAATGTCACCCAACACCTCGTCTCCTTCTCGCTCTCTCGCCCTTCTTAACTGTAACTCTTCATTTTCTGTTTTCAATCGTCTTATTATTTTTTTTTTACCAGTTTTCCTTCCTCGTCTTATCTTTCATCTGTCAACCTTTCACTTCCCATTGATTTGGTGGTTTACAGCTGACAGTCTCGGTCTCTGCCACAGGTAGTAACTGAAAAGTCTGTTTTAGTCGTTTTCCGGCTGAATCCAAAGAGTGTGTGAGACGACACTAAACCTAAACAACAAAACAGGCTGTTGCTTTACAAAACCACCCACAGGATTGTTTTGTGATTTAATAACAGTATCAGGTCAGAACCTTTGATGACAAACGTGACAGTTTGATGATCTGGTACGTTATAGCTAACACGTTGACACTGTGTTTTTATGAGACAGTCAGTGGTGGAGGTCCGGTCTTAACATTTGTAGGCACAGAACAACCCGCCCGCAGGCTGCAGAGGAAGAGAAGTAAGTCATCTGAGAGACTGAATTGTTCGTCCATTTTTTAGGTTTGGACTGACATGTCAGAATTTTGAGAAAAAAGGCAAGATTTGTTAAAAGTCTGACTGCTGAGAAAAAAGTCAGATTTCTTTGGAAAAAAAGTGAATTCGGAGGGAAAAAAGTTTGAATTCTGAAAAATTGTCTAAATAAAAGAAAATGTCTTAACTTGAAGAAAGAAGTTAAAATAAATGATTTCTGAGAAAAAAAAGTCAAAATAATAATAATAATTTTGAGAAAAAAAAACTCTGGATTGTGAGAACGTCCAAATTCGTAGATAAAGTCTGAATTCTGAGAAAAAAAGTCGAATTATTATTTATTTATTTTCTAAGTGAATTCTGAGAAGTCAGAACTGAATAAGCGTATGTAATTCTGTAATATACGCTGTGAGACACGTGGATCAGGTTTCTCTGTGAGGTGCTGTGGCTTAGCTGGTCAAAGCGCCTGTCTAGTAAACAGGAGATCCTGGGTTCAACTCCCAGCAGTGCCTTTACCTGATTTCCCTTCAAGGGTTATTAAAGTAATCTGTGTGTCCATCCACCTGATCCTCCTCTAACAATATCATCCTATATTTATCATATAACAATTCTGAAAAAAAGGTCAAAATTATTACAAAATCTAGAATTGGGAAAATAATTTGGAAATCTGAGAAAAAGTCAGAACTCTGGAGGAAAGAAATACTGAATTTGGAGAAAAAGTTAAAATTTTGGAGAAATACATTTGAATTCTTATAGAAATACTCTGACTTATGAAAAAAAGTTGGAATTCTGAGAAAAAATAGAATTCTGATAAAAATGTGCGAATTCTGAAGAAAAGATTGGAATTTGGAGGAAAAAAAAATCCAGATTCTGATAATATATCCAAATTCTTAGAAAAAGTCTGAATTTTGAGTTAAAAAAAGTCCCATTATTATTCATTTTTTATATATATATATAAAAAGAGTCACATTTCTGGGGAAAAAATTGGAATTGTGAGAAAAAAGTCAAATAATTTATTTTTAAGTGAGATGTCTGAAAATAGTGAATTCTTAGAAAAGAGTCCAAACAATTTTTTACGGTCAGATTTTCGAGAACAAAGTGAATTGTGAGAAAAAAAAAGTCAGAATTTAAACAAATCTGAATTCTGAGAAAGAAAAGTCAGAACTAAATAAGCTTCTGTAATTCTCTAATATCAACTTGAGACCCGTGGACCTGGTTATGGTACCACACAGGTAACTCACCTGGTTGGTCTGTGAGGCGCTGTGGCTTAGCTGGTCAAAGTGCCTGTCTAGTAAACATGAGATCCTGGGTTCAACTCCCAGCAGTGCCTTTACCTAATTTCCCCTCAAGGATTAGTGCAGTAATCTATGTGTCCGTCCACCTAATTTCCCCTCTAACAATGTAATTTTGTTACATCGTATTGTAGTTCTGAAAAAAGGTCTGAATTTTGAGAAAAAAATTGGGATTTTGAGAAAAAAGTTGGAGTTTGGAATTTTTTTTTGAATTTTCAGAATACGTTTTAATTCTTAAAGAAAGAGTCTGACTTTGGAAAAAAGTCCTAATTCTGAGAAAAAAGGTCAGAATTCTGAGAAAAAAAGTCAGAATTTGGAGGAAAACATTATGAGACAAAAAAGTCAAATTTGAAAAAAAAAAAGTGAATTCTGAGAAGAAAAAAAATCCGGATTCTGAGAATATGTCCAAATTCTAAGAAAATTTCTGAATTCTGAGAAAAAAATTGGAATTGTGAGACAAGTCAAATAATTTATTTCTAAGCCAGATTTCTGAACATAGTGAATTCTTAGAAAAAAGTCAAAGCAATTTTTTACAGTCAGATTTTCGAGAACAAAGTGAGGGAAAAAAAGTCAAAATTAAAATAAATCTGAATTCTGAGAAGGAAAAGTCAGACCCAAATAAGCTTCTGTAATTTTGTAATATACCCTGTGAGACCCGTGGACCGGGTCGTAGTACCACACAGGTAACTCACCTGGTTGGTCTGTGAGGTGCTGTGGCTTAGTTGGTCAAAGCGCCTGTCTAGTAAACAGGAGATCCTGGGTTCAACTCCCAGCAGTGCCATTACCTAATTTCCCTTCAAGCATTATATGTGTGATCCTCCTCTAACAATATCATTCTGTACTCAATGTATATTTCATGAGATTTGGTTTGATTCATACGGCCACAAGAATTTCTTTCCAGGAAACCTTTAATGATTAAATGACTAATCCTGACGTCTTCATTATGGATTTTGTGTTTGTGATATTTATTCAGAGGCTAAAATACTCATAATACTATTCATAACAATTAAGAAAACTCATAAAAGTGGCTTTAGTTCCTAAAATGAAAGATAATCAGCTGACTTGATATAATCTGTTGTTGATTTAACGACATTTGAAGGATTTCACGCTGATCTTGTTTGTGTCTTAGTGAATCAAGACAATTAAAGAAGAACAGTAGATGTATGCTGGTGATACTGAAACAAACCAGTTCTTTGAGGTAGTAAACACCTTCATCAAACTTTATTCAGTTACCTCCGTCTGCTCAGCTGAAGTCCAGGTAACTTTCCTCGAACATACATCATTGTCAAGTGAGACTGTACATCCTGCAGCCGCCCAGGGAGTTTCTCCTCACTGATGAATGATATTATTTCCCCTCCCCGCTGTCATTCATGTGGTTTCAGAAGTGAAAGTGATAAAGAGAGATAATGTGTGGAGGAACACCTCACTGGATGTTGGAACTGGGAAATACAAAGACTTGAACGTTGTCATTTGGTGCTGAATGAAATGTCAGGGGATAAACCGGAGTCGGCAGGTTTTATCCTCTGAGGAGCCGGACTGTCCGACAACATTACATCTGAGACAGTTCAGACGCTGCTGAGGTGTTTTATTCTGGACCAGACACAGTGCTGGTGAAATTACAAGCAGCCCAGAGTTAGTGTACTGTCCACCATTTTGACTCAATCAACGATGTGCTCGAGCTCTACGGCTCCAAACATGCTGATATTTGCTTCTGATTGGCTTACAGCAGAGTGACATCATCCATGAAGGTGACGCTGAGTCTTTTGTTTCCTCGTGTCATTTATCCACAGAGAAAAACACAAAATATGAGATGTATCAGGATGAGTAATCTAAAAAGTCAGAATTTCCAAAAAGTCTGAATTTTGAAGGGAAAAAAAAAGAAATTTGAGAAAAGTTTTAATTTTGAGACAACGTTTGATTTCTTACAGGAAAAATCTGGAGAATAAAGATTCTGAGAAAAAGTTGGAATTATGAAAAAAGAAATTGGAATTACGATAAAATGTCAGAATTCTAAAAAAAAAAAAGTGGGAGGGAAAAATGTGATTTTGAGGGAAAAAATGAATTTGAAGAAAATATTTGAATTTGAAAAAAATGTTGGAATTTGAAAAAATTTTGGAATTTTGAGAAAACTTTAGAAGTCTTGCAGAAAAATCTGAGTTCTGTAAAAAGTTCGAATTCTGATAAAAAAGTTGAAATTCTGAAATAAATGTCAGAATTGGGAGGACAAAAAAGGCAAAATAAAAAAAGAAAGCGAATTCTGTGAAAAAAAGTCAAAATTAAAATAAATCTGAACTCTGAGAAAGAAAAATCAGACCCAAATAAGCTTCTGTAACTCTGTGATATACCCTGTGAGACCCGTGAACCGGGTCGTGGTACCACACAGGTAACTCACCTGGCTGGTCCATGAGGCGCTGTGGCTTAGCTGGTTAAAGCGCCTGTCTAGTAAACAGGAGATCCTGGGTTCAACTCCCAGCAGTGCCTTTAACTAATTTCCCCTCAGGGATGAACAAAGTAATCTATCTGTCCGTCCACCTGATCCTCCTCTAACAATTTCATTCTATATTCATTGTCACTATTCACACCACTACAAGAGTTTCCGAGCTCTACGGTTCCAAACATGCTGATATTTGGAGGAGTAAATTCAAAAAATTCAAAATTAGGAGAAAAAATGATTAGAATTTTGAGAACATTTTTTGATTTTTACGAAAAAGTCTGACTTCTGAAAAAAAGTTGTAATTTTAATACAAAGTTGTAATTCTGAGAACAGCTTGGAATTCTGAAAAAAGTCAATTTATTATTCATTTATTTTTGAAGTCAGGTTTATGATTGAAAGGAAAAAGGCGCTGTGGCTTAGCTGGTTAAAGCGCCTGTCTAGTAAACAGGAGATCCTGGGTTCTACTCCCAGCAGTGCCTTTACCTAATTTCACTTTGAGGATTTACGAAGTTATCCATGTGTCCATCCACCTTGTCTTTTTTAATCTTTCAAATTTGGCTCAGTGGTCAATGATACATGTTTCTATGGTGTGACAAACTCATAAGACACATTTTTTGCTGCTTTACGCGGACTTTAAACAGTGTCATTCTATAAAATTAAATTCCTGGCAGCCCAGATTTACTGTATTGTCCACCATTTTGACTCAATCAACGATGTGTCCTATCTCTGCGGTACGGAAGCGTATTGCATTCACTTGAAAGAAATTAAAAACTCCGGTTTTTCTGAGTAATTTATTTTTTGGAATGTTTTTTTGAATATTTTTTTTTCGTTTTTTCTGACAATTTTTTTTCCTGTTTTTCTGACTAATTCTTTTCCTGTTTTTCTGAGTATTTTTTTTCTGTTTTTCGTGGTAATTTTTTTATTGAAAATTGTAAAAAATTTGAGAAAACATTTGAATTTGAATTCTGAAAAAAAAAGGAGATCTGAATTCTGAGATTAAGTTGGAATCCTGAGAAAAAGTCGGAATTCTGAAAAAAAGTTGGAATTCTGAAAAAAAGATCTGAATTCTAAGATTAAGTCGGAATTATGAGAAAAAGTTGGAATTCTGAAAAAAAATTGGAATTCTGAGGGAAAAGTCAGAATTCTAAGAAAATAGTCAGAATTGTGAGAAAGACTTGAACGTTGTCATTGGGTGCTGGATGAAGCGTCCGGGTATAAACTGTCTTGTGGTACAAACACAGTGGAGGGGAAACTACAAATGTCTGTGAAATAACAAACAGCCCAGATTTACTGTAGATCTTTAAAAATAAATCAGCTGTGCCACCATTTTATTCCAAACATGCTTCTGATTGCTCACAGCGGAGTGAGATTGCTGTGTCTTCTGTACCAGGACCGGTAGCCTGTCGGGCCTTTCTGCTCGGAGCATCGGACTCTTCCTCCTCTGCCGCTCTCTCTCGGGGGACGAAGAGCATTTTACAGACAAGTTTTTCCACTTTTGTCCTCTCTCGTCACCTCCTTCTCTTCCTCCTCCTCCTCCTCTAAGGTTCCTCCTCTTCCTCTCTTTCTCACTCTCCACATCCCAAAGTCCATCTCCAAGTTCATCTGGGTCATTATAACCCCGCAGAGAGAGATTCACCTCCACTAAGACCCCATCTCTCTCTGTCTCGCTCCCCCTTCTTCTCTCTGAGTCCAGCTCCAGTCGGATCATTATTAGCCCTCCGAGACAAATCATTGCCCTCGTGTCTCTGACTCTCTTTATCCCTCCATCCTCTCCACTTCTTTCTTACTTTGTCTGTCTCACCTTTTATTTATTCTCCAGCGCTCCACCTCTTCTTCTCCTTGACCCCTCGTTCCTCCTTCGACCGTTTTATTTGCACTTTTTCTTTTAATCTCTTCATTTCGGGTTCAGTTTTTCCTCCACTTCCTGCTCCCTTTCGGACAATTAGTGGACACGGACGTTCTGTTTTCAAATTTAAACTTGAAAGACATTTTATTCTATAGCATTAATAGAAGAGCAAAACATGTTTTCTCTCCCATCTCGTTGTCCTCTTTCTCTCCGTGTGTCTTTTCTCGCCTTTTTTCCCTCTTTTCATTCAGTCAGGGTTCCTCAGAGTAATGAGATTACACAGGATTATAAAAGGCTGTCTGTCTGTAATCCACACCGCTCAATCCCATTTCACTGTTTAAACACACACACACACACACACACACACACACACACACACACACACACAGCAGTAATTAATTCTCTCTGGTGCTCCATGATGATCTCTTCTATTATTCTTTTCTCGTCTTTTCTCTTTTAATCCCTTTTCTTCTTCTTTTGTGGTTTAAATTATCGCCGCGTGCCACTTAGCTCTTCATCCTTCCTTCCTTCTGTCCTCTTTTCATCCTTCCTTGCTAATTTCACTAATTTTCTTCTTCTTTTAATTATTTTACCTGCAGAAATATCAGAAGCATCCTTCTTTCCTTCCTCATTTCCTCTTTCCTTTCCTTCCTTCACTTCTTATTTCCTTCTGTCTTTCCTTCCTAATTTCACTCCTTTCCTTCTTTGTGTTCATCTTTTTTCCATGTCTCCTCCTTCCTTTCCATCCTTCACACCAAAGTCCTTCCTTCCTTTTTTTCCTTCCTTCCTTCACGTCTTCCTTCTTTCTCTTCTCTTTTCATCCTTTGCTCCTAATTTTACTACTTTCAGTCTTCTTTTACTTATTATACATTAGGGAAGTATCAGACACATCCTTCTTTCCTTCTGCCTTTCCTCTTTCCCTTCCTCCCTTCACAACTACTTCCTCCTGGCTTCCTTTATGTCTTGTTTCCTTCTATCCTTTCTTCCTTCCTTCAGTCCTCTTTTCATCCATCCTTCCTAATTTCACTCCTTCTCTTCTTCTTCTATATGAAGCATCCTTCGTTCCTTCAGCCTTTCCTCTTCTATTTCCTCCCTTCACACCTACTTCCTCTTTTCTTCCTTCACTTCTTGTTTCCTTCCGTCTTTGTGTTCATCTCCTACGTTTCCTTCTTCCTTTCAATCCTTCCCACCAAAGTCCTTCCTTTTTTCCTTGCTTCCTTCACATCCTCCTTCCTTCTTTCTCTACTCTTTTCATCCTTCCTTACTAATTTAACTCCTTCCAATCTTCTTGTACTTGTATCACATCAGGAAGTATCAGACAGATCCTTCTTTCCTTCTGCCTTTCCTCTTTCCTCTTCTCCCTTCACACCTCCTTCCTTCCACCTGTCCTCTTTTCATCCATCCTTCCTAATTTCCCTCCTCTCCTTCTTTGTGTTCATCTCATTTCTTTTACTTATTTTACATCCAGAAGTATTCTAAAGCATCCTTCTCTCCTCCCTCCCCTACTTCCTTCCTGCTTCCTTCACTTCCTCACCTTCAGCCTGATGGTGTTCACTGATCAGCGGTCAGTGTGTGAAACATGCGACCGTCTCGCCACCAGAGCTCGCATTTGAGCCATCACTGGACACAAACACACACACACGAGGACACGCACGCGCGCACATGGAGCGAGAGAGGCTCGACAAGAAAAAAAAAACACCGAAGAAGAAGAAAAATAAAAACTTCCCGTTTGAGAATCAAGGCAGCTCGTGAGAAAGTTTATGAAACAGCGGAGGGAGAGATCTGAGCGATAACACACACACACACACACACACACACACACACACACACACACACACATCAATGGAGTGTAATAAAGTCCTCCCACTCTCTCTCCACCAATCACATCCCCAGCTCAACCAGGAGTCTCCTCTGATTGGCGCAGGCGGCTGTCAGTCGTGCGTCCAGGAGGCGGGACCAGCACGGGGGGCTGACCTGGAGTCTGATCCAGTCGCTTTTACGCACAGACCGGACAGTCCGCTTTCCACGCACGGATAACAAGAGTGAGAGCGTGTAGTGGATAGAAACAGAGAGAGAGAAGGAGAGAGAGAAGGAGAGAGAGAGGAGGAGAATTAGGAAGAAGAGGAAAAAGTGAGAGGAAGAAGACGCAGGAAGACGCACAAGTGTTTTCCCAACTGGAAAGAGCGAGAAGAAGAAAAGTGTGTGAGTGTGTGTGAGCGGCAGCGAGAGGAGAGTGTGTGTGCGCCTTCATCACTCTCCGCTCCTTCACCACCTCCTCCACCTCCTCCTCCTCCATGTCGCTCCCCGGCTCCCCTCCGCTGCTCTCGCCGGGGTCTGGCGCCCCAACTCCGGCCGCGCTGTACCGCTCGGGCCCGGACGCTCTCCACACCTCGGTCGCCTCCACCGGCACCTCCAGCCCGGCGCACACCAACTCCCACTCGCACTCGCACTCCCTGTCGCCGTCCCCGCGGCTCACCAGCAGCATGCTCAGCGCTTTCCTGCCCGGCTTGGGCAACGGCGGCGCCGCCCCGCTGGTGTCCGGAGGCGGCGCCGCTCTGGGACCTCTCGCCGGGCTCGGCTCGCTCAGCTCGGCCGGCCTGACCCCCGGCTCCCCCGGCTTGGCGCAGACCTCCTCCAACCCCGGACTTTGCAGCGAGTGCAAGCTGGTGGAGGTGCACGGCGTGAAGGTGGCCAGCTTCAGCGTGGACGGCCAGGAGCTCATCTGCCTGCCGCAGGTGTTCGACCTCTTCCTGAAGCACCTGGTGGGCGGGCTGCACACCGTGTACACCAAGCTGAAGCGGCTGGACATCAGCCCGGTGGTGTGCACCGTGGAGCAGGTGCGCGTCCTGCGGGGGCTCGGCGCCATCCAGCCCGGCGTGAACCGCTGCAAGCTCATCTCCAGGAAGGACTTCGAGACGCTGTACCAGGACTGCACCAGCGCCAGGTCGGTCCAAAACTCCAGCACTTTTACATGTTGTAACCTGAAACGTGTCCGAACCGAGTCCGCACGGCTGCAACTTTTGGCTTTGTTTGTAGCGATTCAAGTGACTTGAGGGACTTTTCTGTGTTTGGTACTTCTAGAATATCTGAGGCTTATTTTCCTAATTTCTTCTATGAAGTCTGGTGCAGATTTCCACTGTTTCTGTGGCTCCAAATCACTCAGAAACTCCTGATTCTGATTGTGTTGCTGATATCTTTGAGAGGAAATGTGTGTTTAAAACCTTAAAATCTTAATTTCACTGATGATTACTTTTGCCTGAACTCCTTTCAACTCACTGCATGTTGTTGCCTGTGACACTCCTGCCAGACTCCCTTTAAAAAGTGGCAGTTTTTAGGGGGATGTCCTGTTAAATATTCATTAAAGACTCAGAGGCTTGTTTGCGTAACGGTTAATATTACTGAGACTTCCTGTTCTGTTATTCTGCTTAGGTGTCGAAAGTGATGCTTTTACTGTATCGACTTTGGAGCTTGATGGAAGTGTGTGTGTGTCTGTGTGTGTGCTGGACACATGTTTTATGAGTTCTGTGTTTTATTGAAATAAAAACACACTGAGGGCAAACAAGCGCAAAGCAAACACTCGTCTGTTGACTTTAGTTATGGAAAAGCTTCTCATACTCATAATCCATTACTTTATATCTCACCGCTCAGTGTGTGTGTGTGTGTGTGTGTGTGTGTGTTTATGTAAGTGTTAGAGTGTGTGAGTGAGTGAGTGTGTGTGTGTGTGTGTGTGTGTGTGTGAGAGAGAGAGAAAGGTTTCCTGTGTGTGTTTGCAGGAGAAATGCAGCTTTAATGTGTGTTTGTGTGTAAACAGACACTTTACAGAGTGTTTTTTTAATGCCTGTTATGTGTAACGGTCAGAGTGTGTGTGTGTGTGTGTGTGTGTGTGTCACCTGCTCGCTCACACTGTTTCCATTACACTCACTGCCTCGTCCTTTCAAATTAAAACTCCTGTCCGGTCCAGTGTGACAGTCTTTGGATCTGCGGCATTTTAAAACCCATCAGCTGGTTTTAAAAACACAAAAGTAAAGCTGAAGCACGTCACGTATACGCTCATTAACATGTCATTATTTTAATTTAATTAGAAAAAAACCTGGGATTAGAGAAATCAGCCACCAAAGCCAAAAACCCTTCATGCAGGCCATACATGGAGAGAACACCTCTTTATTTTTGGTCATCTGCACAAATGAAAAGTTAAATTCAGGTTCATTTAGTTGAAAATGGCAACATCAAAACGCCAAATTGGATAAAGCATAAAGTGACACGAGACCTTGGATGTCCTCAAACGTCTCCCAAAGAGAAATATCCTGTCAGTTTGGATTATAAGTGCTCAATTTTCTGGAAACAAGCTGCAGAAAATAAGTATTTTTAAAACAAGAAGAGGTCTTTTGTTTGACTTAAGTCCTTTTAAAACCCCCAAAACTGACGATTTATTTTAATTTTTTACATCAGCCAACATGTAGTCAGTTATTTTAGAACATGCATCTCAGAGCTGCTCTGTATCACTGCAGAACTTGCCTTAGAATAATCATGTTTTTAAAATTTACTTCAGTATCAAATTAATCTATGATAGTTATCGGTACATCCATAAAAAAACTGCAAACAGGAAGTGCTAATAGTTAATCCAGCATACGTATAATGTTGCTAATTGCCAAAATGTAAAAGAAAAAGAAAAGGAAAGGATAAAAAGTTGTAGCTCACAGCGAGTCCTGTTCTAGGTTACGTTATTGCTTTGTTGTTGAGGAAAAAACATAATTATTCCTAATTTTTGCATCAAATCGTGTGATACTTTCCACTGTCCTTCACTGCTAATACACTCCAGGACAAACATGAATTTTATGAGGGTTTCTCCATCCAGAGGAGGTCACAAAACCAGGAGATCCCCTGATATTTAAAACATATAAGAGGAGAGTTGGTCCTTCTTTCTTCTTCCGCCTTCTACTGATGCTGGGCTTTAAGTAAAACGCCTCTGACCTTCCACTCTTCTCTTAAACGTTGGAAAAAAACTGTTAAAAATCTGTAACACATGAATACAGATTAGTCCCTTTACATCCAGCTGTGAGGGAAAGATGGAGGCAAAGATACTGTGTCAGGTGAAGGACAGGTGCATGCAGAGTTTATAAAAACAGTAGTAGAGCAAATGTAGTCTGGCGGAGAGCCTTTTGCGCCAATATTCGCGTTTTCTCTCGGTCCTAACTGTGTCAAATGTCAACACATAGACTCGATAAACACATTTTTAGATTACATGTGACTGACATTTTCCAAGGTTATCATTGTTTTTTATGTATGTTTTCAATAAACATCCATAAATCAGCTTTGAAGTTATATTAAAAAAAACCCCGCAGAACTTGCCTTAGAATAATCATATATTTAGGTTTTCTTTAGTATCAAAGTAAACCAGTGCTGGTTGTCTGAACATTTATGGGTACGAGGCAAACAGGAAATACTAATAGCTTATTTGGCATACTTCAGAAAGTGTAAACAAGTTGTAGCTCAGCACCAAAGTCAGTCACATTACAACTTGACATTTAAATAGTTCCAAAGCTTGGAGTACGGGGTTGATGATAAGCTTCTATTTCTAAAAACAACAACAACAACAAGACCAAGTGGGATGTAACATGGAAGTGCTCTGACTTTATTTCTGGAAACTCCTTGAAAAGTCCTGGAATTTCACATCAGGGTCGCGGTGGGAATGCTGGATGTTGTCCGCGCTCGTATGTGCTTTCAGCCCTGGTTTATTTTTGTGTCGCTGTCCCGAAAGATGAAAGTGATAGATGGAGAGTTTGAGGCGGCGGTTGCTCAGTATCAGCTAATTATTAACAGTGTATTGTGTTGCTGTGGAGTCACTGGATTGCTGGAGAGTGACCTCTGTTTTTTAGCTGACCACACACACACACGAAAGTCTATAGTTTATTAAGCTTGAAATGTTCCATCTCCGTCTTGTTTTCGACGAGCAGCTTCGCTCCTTTCTGTTTTTTGATGAGCGGCTTTACTCCTTTCTGTTTTTTGACGAGCGGCTTCGCTCCTTTCTGTTTTTGCCTTCTTTTTATCACCCTGTCGTTGCCGTCTGTATCAGGGGTGTATTTCTGTCTCTAATTGTCTCTTCTACTTCGTCTTCATCGCCGTCTTTCACCTCTCTCCTCTGTCTCTTCATCTCAATCACCCGGCCTCCTCTCGCACTCACACACAGCGGTACATGTCAGGGGCAATAATGGATCATGTGAATGCGCATGAAACAACACGGCTGGAGAGCTATTGTTATCGGACGCACAGCGAACACACACTCCTCTCCCTCTCCAATCATATTGGCATTCCTCTAATGCCTCTCTCACACACACACACACACACACACACACACACACACACACACACACACACACACACACACACACTCTTTCTCGCTCTCACTGACGTTACCCTCTGGGAAAAGAAAGGAAAAATTAAAAGCAGAAAAAAAAGAAGAAAACTCCCACTGCGCTTCTGCATACTTCGTCTTCTCGGCAACCATAAAAGCAACGTCCGTTTGATCGATATTACACTTTATGTTAACTTGTATTGTGTTTCTTGATGCTGTTTTCTGCTTCAGTTAAAGGGGAAAGCACACAAAACGCAGGAGTAAAGCAGCTGTGCAAAGTGAAACAGTTCCCACACTTCCTTTCTAAAGTTGGAAAATTAAATATGAGTTATTTAAAGGAGATGACTTCAACTCTGTGACGTGCAGGCTTGAAAATACCCCGATGGTGTAGAAAGCTCAGACCTCACCGCACAGCACAGCAGATCCCTCCATTACTCACTGATAACGAGCTTTTCTTTTATTCTGAAAAGGTCTGAGTGCCACTGGAGTGTTTGTGGGGGTTCACATCGGCAACACTTCACCCTCGTGCTGATGGAAAGTCAGGTGAAGTTTCGTAGCTTCACAGCAAAAAACAGCATGGCAGCAGTCTCCTTAACAACTGAAGTAGCTCAGGACTTGTTTTACCTTAGTCTTCAGGAACCCCAGGATCCCAAATTGATTTAGAAAGATATTATTACACCTTTTTTCAAAGCTGGATTCCTCACTGTAGCTGCTACGCTAAAAGCATTAGTGTGCACCCCGTCAGAAGTGGGTGTACGAGCTTGACCGCACATCAAAGGTGTAAATAATGTCTTTTTAAATCGATTTGGGATCTCGGAGCTTCTGAAGACTAAGCTGGACGAGCTGTATGGAGCCAGTTTATGCCTTATTTTGGGGGGTTGTTTTTAAGGTTTTAAAACAAGTCTCCAGCTACTTCAGTCATGTAGGAGAACGCTTCGTTACTGTGAAGCTCCAGAAATGTTTCATGGACTACGAAACTTCACCGTAGTTTCACCGGTAATAAAAAATTAAAAAGTTATGGCAGTATAAAAAACTTACTGACGATTTGTTAAGCGCTATTTTATAAAACACACTGAGGCCTTCACTCTGTGAGTAAGACTCTTATTTTGTAGGATATTGGTTGTGTGCTCCTTCAAAGTAAAACAGAATATTTCTCTTTTTTTTTTTACCAAAGCACTGATCTTTTTTTGGGAGCAGGGAGAGTCTACACTGCTTCTTCAACACCTCCTTGATTTTGTGTGTGTGTGTGTGTGTGTGTCTATGAGTGTGTATGTGTGTGTGTGAATGTGTGTGTGCGTGTGTTTGTGTGTGTGTGTGTGAGAGAGGGGGGGAATCGATAGTGAGTGACAGGAGGGAGGGTTGCTGATGTCGGAGTGTTATTCTGGGCTCTCCTTATCACGACAGGCTGTAAGAGCCCACACACACTCACACACACACACACACTCACACACTCACACACCCACACACACTAACACACACTCACACACGAACACACACACCGATGATGGAGGTCGTATTGTTTGTAACACAGGGGGAGCAAAGTCGTTTTGTTTTCGTGAAACATTGCGGCTTCACACACACA
>CAEMYA010000001.1:322235-343470 GCA_903131615.1 Diplodus sargus | reverse complement strand
TGCTTCGCTGTCAACGCTCAGTGTGTGTGTGAGTGTGTGTGTGTGTGTGTGTGTGTGTGTGTGTGTGCGGTGGGTGTTCGGGCTCTCGTCACTGTAACTGTTGAATCAGTCTGAGTTTGCACAACATCTTTTTTGTCTTTCGCTTCCTTTTTCTCCCACTTCATCTATTTCTGTTTGCTCTCTTTCTCTTTTCTGTTTTTCCTTCTCTTCACCTCCTTCTCCTCCTTTTCTCTCCCCCCCCTCCTCACTGTGTTTGACATATTGGTGTCACCAATAAATCATCGCATGCACTCCACCTTTAAAAAAAGAGAGAGGGACAGGTAGAGGGATGGGTAGCGGGGGGGTGGAGGAGAATTGTTTGGCATCTCATCAAAGTCGCAAAGGTTTTTTTTTTTTTCCTGAAAAACCGGCTAAGATGTCGGATTTCAAGATTTCCTGCGAGGAGTCTTGTGTATTTTTCTCCCTTTTCAAACTTTTCTTGCGTTTGTTCGTTCATTCAGAAGATGCTTGATCCAATTTAAATGACACATTCCTCATAAATCGGGAGGTATTTTCCTTAAAACACGCCTTCTATACAAAACTGCATAAGAAAAACTGCCAATTTAAGACGCTGAAGGAAAAAAGCAAACGCTGGATTGTTTAAAAATCAACACAATAAGTTGATTATTATCAAATTTTGATTGATTGAGGCTGAAGTTAACTCCACGTTTGACCTTTGACCTCCCTCCCCTCCATCACTACAGACTATAAAACACAGAACATGCAGAACAAATCCTACTTTGAACGCGGTTCCTCGTCCTCTACGCATTTAAAGTCTCGACACACGTGAATCGCCTGCAGGATTATCATCAAGTAAAGTAAAAAAAAAAAATTAAACCTCCAGCTAAAGCCAGTAAAATCACATTCTGCACCTCGACATAAAAGCACAGTCAAAACCAATAAAACCACAAACTGTAACATGAAAGCACAGTGAAATAAAGAGCGCTCGCACATAAAGACCGTTTCACTGAGGTTTTAATTATGAAGGTGGCCGGATTGTTTCCGGTTAGTAAATATGAGTTTATAAGACTTTTTTGTTTTTGGCCTGCTTCCTGCTTTTAAACAGACTGTTTCTGCTTTATTATACAGAACTGAGCTTTATTATCTATTCAGGTAAACTACATACATTTTAAAAACATTTTTAAATCATGAATTCATTCAGATGAGGATTTCTTACTAGTTGCAGGTGAGCTAGCAGCTAAGAGCTACTTAAATTAGTAAAAAATTATTAAATTTATTAAATTGCTTTCTAAAATAACTTGTGTCATTCTGTTATAGAGCAGATAGCGTTAAAGCCAACACTCGTTAATGCAAAATGCCACTAATTCATGAACTTTTTAGTTTATCAAGCCTAGTAAATAAAGTTTAGCTAGCGCTAATATGCACAAAATCATTGATTTAGCTACAGAAATGTACCCAAATTAATCCAACTGTTAATTCAGCCATTAATTAAATAACTCATCTAATTGAATCTCATGAACATCTATGCGTTGGTTTGACATACGTTGACCTCTATAAAAGCCAGTAGCTGTAAAGCTAGCAGCCTTAAAAGTGCCCTCAACTAGCCTGCCATGATTTTAATTGAAAGAGTGAAATTAATCCAAATTCATCTAATTACAAAATGACCTCTTACCTCATTTAATCTGAATCTGATAATGTGTATAAAATCTTATCTTTGACACTTGCTAGCCTCCTGTCAGATGGCGTTAAGCCTAGCTAGGCTACACAACCTGACACAAGTCGTTGATTCACAGGCAGAAAGTAATTAAAACCCCTTTACTTAAAAAAAAAAAAAACCTCAAATCTTAATCAAATGTATAAAATCTTTAACTGGTTGGACACGGCAGTTAAACACCAGCAGATTAGTTTAAGCTAGCGGGCTCAGCGCTAATCTGAGCTGACATTAACTTAACGAAATTGAAGTGAAATGGATTCAAATTAATTCGACCATTGATTCGTCCATTTGTCTCATTAAAGAACTAATTTAAAAATCAAATTAACAACGATTTATAGGTTTGACTGCCTTCTTGAAAAGCTAGTAGCAGTTAAGCTAGCAGGCTCAAAACTGCTCCTAACTACCGTCATTTATTGATAAAAGCAAGACATTTAACCTCGCTTAATTTCAATCTAAATCAGATGTGTAAAATCTAAAATTCGACACACACTCGCCCCGCTGGCTGATAGCAGCTAAGCTAGCAATAGTAGCCTGTCACACGTCGTTGATTCAAAGACTGAAAGTAATCAACTTTCAATAAAAACCCTTCAAATCTTAATCAAATGTATAAAATCTTTAACGGGTCGGACACGGCAGTTAAACACCAGCAGATTAGTTTAAGCTAGCAGAGCTCGGCGCTAATCTGAGCCCTGCATTAATCATTGATTCGGTGTCTGCCTGTAATTGATATGTAAATAGCATGTTTAACCTCCATTTACATGTGTGTTTGTGTGCGCCGACGAAAGGCCAAGACTCACACACAGATGAGTGTGTGTTGCTGTGTGTGTGTGTGTGTGTGTGTTTGTGAGAAAGACGGAGCGAGTGTGGGAGTGCAAGAGGCATGTTGAAGGAGGGGGGTCGCCGCCAAGTTACAAAAGAAGTTAATTAAAAATGAAAAAAAAAGGGAACGAAGGGAGGGAGGAGAGGGAAGACGGGAGTGGACGGAAGCAGTCGGGGGTGGACAGAGGGGGGAGGAAAACATAGAAGAAGAAGAAAAAAAAAGAGAGAGGAGGGGAAGGAATGGAAGGAGGGAAGCAGTGTTTTATTGAAAACGGGTGGACAAACAGTGTGTAATTGGCTGGGGCCGCCGGGGCTAACGGAGAGGTTCAAAGAGAGGAGAGAGGGAGATAGAGAGCAAATTAACAGATAGTGGAGGCGAGATGAAGGGGGAGGAAGAGGAGGAAGGGAAAGAGATGACATGGGGGGAAAAAAAGAAAGTGTTGACTCAGAGAAAGAGGAGATCAGTGGATAGAAGGAGAGAGAGAGAGAGAGAGAGAGAGGAGCTACGTTACGTGGCCGAATGTATGTGGACACCTGAGCGCCGTGCCAACATGTGATCGCCGGACTTTACCGCCGACGCTGTTCTGGGAAGGCTTACAAACCAGATTTTAAGAGATTTGCTCCCATTCAGCCCGTGTTTGTGTTGCAAAGAATGCAAAAGGGCTTTTGTTGGTGTCGGCGTGTTGTTTCAGGCACCGGTAAGATAATAAATTACAGTCCAGGGAGGCTGGTTTCATTTAATAAATTCATCAGTTTCATTGCGGTACGATGAAACCAAACAACGAGCGTCTTAAACGTGAATGTTTTCTGGTTTCTTGACAGCGAAAACTAAATGTTTCTTTGGGTTGTTGGGGCAGTTTTGGAGACCATACTGATCAAGAAGATGATTGAAATGAAAATAAAGTTAATTTCAGCCCAGAAAATTCAAATACGAAGACGACTTGGTCTGAAGAGTGAAACTGGGTATCAAGGTCGGGTGTTTTTCTTAGTGTTGCATGTTCACAACAGTTGAGTTCATCCACAGTTAACTTAAAACAACAAAAACATTTCTCCACGTTCTTCCAAACCCACTGAACATTGCAGAGAAACATTTAAAACCACCGTCTGATCTTCCACCTTTACGGTTTAACCTATAATTAGACGCAAAAACTCCTCAGTCGAGGTTCAGTGGAGGTTGTGGTTGCAGCAGGTGTTTATCATTAAGCCTTTTGTGTGTTTATTCATTATCTGCTGAGCGTTTTTTGAAATATACGTCCACAGAAACCGTTATAATAACGGTCCAACGATGAGTCGACTTCCAAACCCTCCCGCCAAAGACCCAAGTCAACATCAGAGTCGTGGTTTAATTATTGTTTTCTGGCAACAAAGCCGAACCGTCACTGTTCACTGCCTCTAAACTGCGAGTGTTTGTTGTGTTTTCTCCTGTTAGTTGATTAATTTTAAGTGTCTACTGATTATTTTTTGGTGTTTTTGGACTGTCGTGGGACAAAACAAGACGTCGAGGACGCCTCAAGGCTTTTAAAGTTATGTTGGAGTCCTCGTCAGCGGTCGAGGTCGTCTTAGTTAATTGGACAAACGACCCGATGTTGCTGCTGTTTCTCTTTCTAACGAGGACGCTCAAATTCTGTTGTTTGGACGTTTAGACGATTAGAAACAACAGCGGCCCGAAAAGCGTCCACATGCTGAGCGTGGTCCCCGCACGTCAGGTAAATAAGGAGCTGGCTTTATTAGCATTCGTGTGTGTGTGTGTGTGTGCGTGTGTGTGTGTGTGTGCTGACTAAGGCTTATCAGATTCTCAAGGGGCCAGAAAAAAAAAGCCAGAAGAGCGAGCGAGGTTAGAAAAAAGAGGATAGAGGTATTCTCTCTCTCTCTCTCTCTCTGTCTGATTGAATGGAAGCTGAAAGGTCGCGACCTCTTTCTAAACACTCCACGGTTCTCAGCATTAATCAAATAACACTCACTCGCACTCAAACGCACACACACACACTCCGCCGCTGACCTTCACACACTTGCGATGCATGTGTGCACGGCGGAACACGCATACGTTTAAAGAAAAAAAAAAAGAGCGAAGAAGAAGAAGAAGAAGAAGAAGAAGAGGAGGAAGAAGGAGGAGAAGATCATACGGGCTTACTCAGGCAGATGCAAATGGTGGTGCTGGGTCGGCTTGCACACACGCACACGCACACGCGCACACACACACACACACACACACACAGGTGAATTTAGATAGGATTATACACACATACCACACTGTATAAACAGTGTCAAATGCCCTGTGTGTGTGTGTGTGTGTGTGTGTGTGTGTACATGACTCTCTCTCTGCATCTTTATGTGTGTTGCTTGATGTGTTTACGTGTGTGTGTGTGTGTGTGTGTGTGTGTGTGTGTGTGTGTGGTCGTAACAGTGACATCTGCACCGTTGGCTAAACAGCTTGCGAATATGCTGATAAAAACAACGCCGGCAGCCAAATTTACAACACCTATAAAACACACACACACACACACACACACACACACACGTACACTCAGAGGGCGTATTATGGTGAGATTTACGGTGTGTCTGTGTGTGTGTTTGGGTTTATTGCAGTTTACAGGACAGAAAGAGCGTCTATGTAAGCAACAACTACAGTGTGTGTGTGTGTGAGGGGAAGATGTGTGTGTGTTTGTGTGTGTGTGTGAGGGGGAAATGTGTGTGTGTTTTGTTAGAGAAGGACACCCAGACTTTTGGATAAAGTATTTATATATTTTGTTTTGGTCACATATTTTTTTTTTGTTTTGTTTATTTGTAACGTTTGTCCAGTGTTTAGATTTCTGCTCTTATTTTGTGATATTTGTCTTTTTTCAACATCATCATTTCTTAGAGTTTGTTGTCATCAAACGGTAAAACAAAGTGTCACCAAATTATTGAACACCGGATCACGTCGTTCGATACCAAATTTCAACACGCGAGGAGTCGATTTCGTCTGCGTCAGCGAACCAATGAGTACGCTTGTTGTGTTGTGCCAATATATAACGCCGCTGGTGATTGGCTGCCTGGACGTCAGAGGGCGGGGCTTAACACGTCTGTGTGTCATGTTATGTTTTATCCAAACTGATTTCATAATATTGATATCGAAGTCATGGTCTGTTGTTTTGATGTGACGCAAGTTTCATTTCTTTCCTGTGGTTGAAAAATATCCCACAATTCAAAGGTAGGTTGTATAAATTAGATTTTTATAAATGTTTACACTAATAAAAGTTTAACCAGGCAGCATTCCTGATGCTGGGTCGCAAACGATTGAGTCGGCTTTAATCAAAGCTGGTTGAACAGAATGTTTTTCCAAGATTATCCCAATAACATTTCACTCTGGAGGCTCTGTGAGACATCAACAGTGGATTTACTCACATATTATATTCAATCTATGTCACAACATGAACCTTCGTCCGTCTCTCCTGTGGTTACAGTCTACAGGTTTCACGCAGTGTCTTATGAATTCCATCTACAACAAATATAACCGGCCCGATGTGCCGTTACAGCAGGCACTGACCTCCTGACATGGCGCTCAGTCTGCAGCAGCAGCTCGCTGTGGCTGTGAATGTGTGGGAGTGTGAGAACGTCCAACAGGAAGTCATTAAAAATTAGCGTAAACATGCTCATGAAACATTCTCCTGGATAAATACAGCGCCATTCTTAAAAAGATGTCAGTGCACCCGGAGCGCGTGTGTTTATTCAGCCTATATCAGGAGCTCTTAACCTTTTTTTTTTCTTTTCTTCCTGTAACCCACACTGAGTAAATTTAGCCTCGGCCTGGGACAGAGCGGACCGTGGTCATCAGGAAACCGGGCTGGACTGGAGCCTGGAACCTGCTCCGGAGTCCCAGCTGTAGTTCACAAGACATGAACACGTTAACGAAAAGGCCTGCGGGTTGTTCGCTGGTGGTCATTCAAACAAAACATTCCTCTAAAGACTTTAAATGTGGTTGCAACAAAGAGCTGAGGTTCGGCTCGGATTCAAACCGGGTCACGATGGATTCCAGTGGCGGCCATGTTTGTTTTTATGGGTACGATAACAAAGCATCGACACCGCAGTGTTTACGGCCTCTGATCGCTGCGACGCTCGTCTCTAAATGTGGTTTTTAGCACCAATTTAACCAAATCAGACGATCAAGACTTCACGTCCTGTTTATAACAAGTAATAGATTGAAAGTGGAACTAGTTTGCAACCCAAAATTCAACAAAACAGACGTGGCGATCCATTAAAAACAGTTTATGATGCTACATTATAATGCAATTTGCAGTAAAAGTGCAAAACTGTGACTATTTTTAAACATGATACAGTTTTACCACTTTCTCTCTGTTTACCGTCATTTTGTTTGTCGTTTTTGCCTTTATTCTAGCCAAAGAGATCTTGAAATAATCCAAACCAGATCAACAGGCTGTGTGGATTATTAGAACGTTAAAGGTGCTTTTTGAAAAAAAAGTTGAGTTTTTGACTCGTCACTGGGACCTGTCCTTCAATCCCAGAGCATCAAACACCACACACCATCTGTATACGCAACGTAGACCTTCTTTTCAACGCTCTTGTTTGTTTACATTGTCCAAAACAAATCAATACATCAATAATCCGCCTCAGTGTGTGATTTTGGATAGCATGCCACCAATTGTGTCCTACCCAGATACTGCGATAGATGACATCACCATCGCTTCAGCCGGGTGAACTGTATGATGGACTTTGAGGTGACGCAACAAGTTTGTGGTGTAGTAACGGCAAAGACAACATAAAGTCCATTTTCTACTTCTTCAAACCCAAAATATTGACAAGTTGGCGAATGTTATTCTTGATGTCTGTGTATTTAAGCGCTGCTTTCATGATACTACATCACGCCAGTTATTTTAAAGCAACCTCCCAAACATCGATGCTCGAGCCTTGATGTGCATTTTCTTTCCAAAATAAAAGACTGAAAAGAGCCAAAAAAAAGAGCTGCTTTTTTAAGTTTTAGGTTACTGTTTTTGTTGAGTTAGCTGCTAACTGCTGCTAGCTGCTCTTTAATTATCCTGGTGGTTGGTCGCGTGATTAACATATCACTAACACGTTACACCCCGTCTCGATTGATCTCCGTTACATCCGCAGAGGCGAACCTTGTTATTCAAAATGAGGCGGAATAACGCTGCAACAGTCCCATCCAGTCAATCGTGACGTCAAATCATAACGTCTGTTCCCTGTGGACGAGCCGGCACTTCCTTTTTAATAAAATGGAAAAATCTTTAAGTCAACATCAGACAAGTGTTTCACGCTCAGACGACAGATTCTGGCCGGAGTAACCCTTTAAATCCAATAAGATAAGCTTGTTAAGGTGTTTACACGACAGTTGTAATAATACGAGCTTTTAATGTGCTTATAATCGAGTTATCTGCGTGTAAGTAAACACGCCGACCGGCGGGTTGAAACCCGGGCCACCGCGGGGAAAAGACGAACCCGGTCGTCTTCACTTTTTCTTCCTCAGATCATTTTCCTTCTCGGTCTCAAACTTCAGTGTCGGGCAGGAATGTGTGTGAATCTCTCTCAACCCGTCTCATGTTCCTCCTCATTTTTCTCTCCTCCCTCCCTCCATCCTCTCCCCTCGCTGTGGTTCGAATTAGACAATGAAAACAATGAATTTGGTGTCTGTTTCTTTCTCTGGTTGTCTCGCCCTCCCCCACTTCTTTCTCTTCTCGTGGTGACCCCGTGTCAGACTCCCAACCCCCCACTTCACTTTCTCTTTTATTTCACTTCTGCCTTCACGTCTATAAAGTTTGATTTTCTTTTTACGTTTTTCTTTCTGTCCTCACGTTATCAACACGTTCCCTGTTCTTCATCAGCCTCTCTTCTATCTCTTCATCCTTTTTCCTCTGTCTTTCGTTCTCCCTCTCGCCCGCTGTCTTTCTGTGTGATTTCATGCTCCAGCTGCTCTATTATCAGTCTGTCTGAGGTTGTGTTAACATCAACAATACAGCTACACATACACTGATGGACGGATAGATGGACGGACAGATAGTCAGATGGGTGGATCCTTGTCTTTCATATTTGTTCTCGTGTTTTATCTGTTGGTTTGTTTGCTGCAGCTGCAAAGTGTTTGAAATTAAAGCTCAACTTTACACAACACTTGTGAGTTTGAACAGAAACACAAGTTTGAGAAGTTTCAAGTCGAATTTAGTTGGAATTTTGAACATCAGTTTTGAAGTATGTTTTAAAAGCTCTGAGTTAGTTTTTGCTCTGTAGTTTTAAATGGAGTTCAGGATGTTAAAGTTTAGAAGTTAAAAGGGCTTCAAGTTGAATTAAAACATATATTTTCAGGTAAAGCTAATAAACATTATTAAAGATGTATCTTAATGAGGAGCCCTGAGGAACACCGTGTTTAACGAGTTACAGATGTAACGCACAACAATTTCTCCCAAAACTTACCTTTCTGAAGTTTTTCCATTATTCATTTCAACCGCTGTTTAAGCTCAACTTGAGATGTTATTGTTATTGAAGCAGCTTCAATTTGCACTTTAAAATAGTGAACAGAACTAAATTCTATTCAGTTGGGAAGAATCTTAACGAGGAGCCCTGATAACTCCGGTTTAAACGAGCCACAGATGTGATGCACAGCAACTCTCGGTTTTGCAATTATTGCATTATTTTATTGCAATTCTTTATTTGTCCTTATTTGTTGTTAGTGAATTACGGCTCAAATTGACTTCTGTGTTTAAACATCTTCACTTTGTACTTAGAAAGGACTCAATACCAATATTGATATATTGGCTGATACACACATTTTTATGCAATGATCCCTAATATGTGATGATCAAACGTGTCAGAGGCAGGATGTTTTACGGTTTAACGGTGAACTTTATCAGCGAGCCGACACTGGAAACTTCATCTGAAATGTAAATAATTATAAATCACCTCATTTACACATATGGGACTATATCGTAAAGATATACACCGATACTGATCTATCGGCCAACTGATACATCACGAGGCTTTGGGGTAAAAAAAAAAAACTATACTTGATTTATGAAGTGTCCTGATCAGAATCACCGAGAAACATTGGTTTAAATGAGATGTCAGCGTTTTGTTAAACAGTTTCCCTCTCTGGAAAAAGTCAACTTTAACCCTTTAAGCTCATTTTGACACAGGACAGAACAGTTTTATGTTGAATTTAACAGAATATCTTGAGGAAACATCTAATCACAGCTATTTCTCTGTATTATTAACTTCTGTAGCTGTTGTTAAAGCATGCAAACACCTTTTCCGACCTGAGTTCTGACTTAGTTCATGACTTTCACTGAACAAAGAAGTAAAAAAAAAGCCTTTTTAAAACATTATTTTCTTGTCAGTTTTGTCCAAATGTAGCTGACAGACATCCGTTTCTCAAACTTCTACCACCATTTATTTTCTGGAGGGTCCTGAAGTGACTATTTTCTTCAGCCTCGGTCTTAAATCACGACCAACCTAATATAGTCTCTCCAAACCCCACAGGATCTTTTCATCATGAATGTTTGTTGAGTTCATTTTGTTTTAGCTCGTTGCTAAATATCTCCCAACACAAACAAGTCAAACATTAGCTGCCTCCTGCAAGAGAAACATCCACATCTCCAATAAAGAACTCCCTTTGGAAATTCATTGTTTTTACATGCTACAAGCTGAAGGAGGTGACCGAAGTAAATCAAGAAAACAGAGCTCAGCTATTTTTTAATCAATGTTGCTCCGGTTTCATTTCATCGTCCCGGTGTGATGATGTCATCTCCACACCGGTGACCTTTGACCTTCAGGGAGAAAGTGGAACAAGATTTATGATTGCAGAAGGATTGAAAGAATTTACTTGTTGCTTTCTTTCTTTCTTTCTTTCCCTCCTTCCTTCTGCCTTTCTTTATTTCCTTCCTTCTTTTCCCCTCCTTTATTTCATTCCTTCTTTGTTTGTCTTTCCTTCCTTCTTTCTTTTACTATTTCCTTCATTCTGTCTTTCCCCCTTCCTTTTTTCTTTTCCTCCTTTATTTCCCTCCTCCCTCCCTCTTTCACTCCCTCTCCTCCAGTGCCTCCACACTAGATGGACAGGACTAATGTCTTCTTCTTCTTCTCTCTGTCCTCCTCCCTCGTTCATTAATCACTCCCTCCCACTGCTCTTCTTTCTCTCCGTCCTCTCAGATGTTCCTCTCTCCTGTCAGACGTCTCTTGTCTTCTTCTTCACGTCTCTTTTCTTCTTCTCTGCGAGACGATTTGATTCACCCGTTGAACCCCCCTCGTCTCCCTCCTCCTCCCTCCACCTCTCTTTCATACCCTCTGCACTTGTTTTTCCTCCTCTCATCTCTTCTTCTTCCTCTCACCTTATCTTTCCCCGCTCGTTGAATCTCTTCATCCCCTCGTGTGTGAGAGACAAATCTTTCCACTGTTGTTGTTTGGATTCTTTCAGGATTTGGCAAATCTCAGCCATGTTTGTAGTTTTTGGAGCAGAGAGGCCCTTTTTTAAAATTATTTTTTTACTTTTTCTAATGTGTGTGTATGTGTGAGTGTAACACAGCTTCATGCTTGTGTGTGTTTATGTAGTTGAAAGAGATTCCAGCTTGTATTTGTGTGATTGTTTTTCGTGTATTCAGACATCTGTCCAGAAGTTGTGTGTGTGTGTATGTGTGAGACTTGATGTGTGTGTGTGTGTGTGTGTGTGTGTGTGTATGAACGGCTCTTTTAACTCAAACACACAGAGCTTAAAAGCAGCATTTCCTGCCTTGGAGGATGAAAGCTGCATGATTATTTGTCCTGTGTGTTATTGTGAGTGTGTGTGTGTGAGACCCACTTGAGGCCAACAAATACCACAGGCCTCGCTGTTCGTGTGAACCCTTTCTTGATCTCGTCTTTTGTGTGGAAGTGTGTGTGTGTGTGTGTGTGTGTGTGTGTGTGAGAGAGGAAAAAGTGAGGGAGAACATGTGGATGTATGTATCTACCTGTGTGTGTGTGTGTGTGTGTGTGTGTGTGTGTGTGTGTGTTTTCCTAATGGGATCATTGTAGTTTAGTTGTAGATAGTTCTGTGTGTGTGTGTTGCTTTGTTTGTGGTGACCTATAAAAGCCACCACCACATTCCTCCACGCTCTCCTCGCCCTCCTTTAGCTTCATGCTATAGATCACACACCGGCCTCTCCACACGTAATCACTTATAATAACGACAATCAAACATATTATTGGCCATTTGGAGACATCTGCAGAGAGACAGAGGAAGTGACGTGAGATTAAACAGCCTGTGGATTGTACTGAAGGTCACACTCGGCACCGACTGTCCCAAAACAACGAGCGGAGGAAACTGTTTGTGCTCAAACATCCTGTTGATTTAATGATGAGGTTCGTCTCTTTCTGCTGTGATCTCACACTGTTTCAATCTATTCTTAGTGTATTTCACATTAAATACACCTGCAGAAGGTTCTGACAGCACGTTGTGGTGTTGTTGAGTTTATCTAGATATGAAATTTTAACGCAAGAACGAGTGAAATGCCAGAAGTTAACGGTAAACGCTTTTTTGTTTATTTCTCAATGTGAATTATCTCCATGTGGCTGCCGATATCGATTATTCCGGTGATTAAATCAAGTAATCAGATAAAAAATACTGCACGCTTGTAGTAATATTAGTAATAAGAGAATATATGCAAACTGACTGCAGCATTTTATTTTCTGTGGTTTGTTATTTTCTTTGATTTAAAGTCTCAATCCACGTGATGACGACTTCACGTATCTGGATGTTGTTTTGGTTTAAAGTCCCTGAATCTAAATCTTGTAAAGTTTCACTCTCTGAGTTCTGGTTCCTTCGTTAAGTCTCGGACCGTCTCGCTCAGCATCTGTGCTCGTTTAGCGTCCGCCGTCTGTTTTACTGAAAGTTTGAGTGACTGTGATCTGAGGCTGCTTCACGATTTACAGTAAATCTGCTTCACTGTCGTGGAATCATTGTGATATGTCAGCTCAACCTGTGACATCATCGTCTGTGACATCATCACCATATCAAAAGTAAAAGTACTTCCAAAACAGACAGACAAGTTGTATACTGTACTTTTTACTCTGCTACATTTACGTGGCAGCTGTAGTTACTAGTTACTTTTCAATAGTGATGGAATGTAACTAAGTACATTTACTCAAGTAGTTCACTTCAGTACGATTTTGAGGTACTTACACATGAGTATGCGACCTTATACTTCCACTCCAAAACATTTTTGAGACAAATGTTGTACTTTTTACTCTGCTACATTTATTTGATTACCTCAGTTACTAGTTACTTTGCAGATGACATGTGGCATCAGATCCAAAATGGCACATTTTTTAAATAAAAACTTTGATACGATACTGGATTTAAAAAACAACAACAAAACAAAATGGATACAAACTCATTATATATATGAATAATTTACTTTTACATGCACTTTTGATTACTGAGAACATTTAACCTGAGATACTTTAAGACTTTTATTGTACTTTTTGCTCCACTACAATTATTTCATTACTTTAGTTGCTTTTGCAGATTACGTGTGGCATCAGATCCAAAATGGCACATTTTTAAATGAGCTTGAGACTTCTTTGCTGAAACCATTCTGGGGTATAAATACACGTAAACATGTGTATCATTTAGTTTTCTTGTACTTTTAATACTTGTATTTCCGATACTTAAAGACTTTTACTCGAGTACAGTTCCTATGTGTGACTGTCACCTTTACAAAAATATTTTAACACGATATTGTTACTTTTAACTGGTAAAGATGACACATTTCCCTCTGAAGTGCAGTGCAGTTGAGGTATACAGGAGTGAATGTACCTAGTTTCTAACGTTTTCTCTCATTAATGAAAGTTCTCCCCTGATGATGTCACAATGGGGAGTTTGTGATGACTCCAGAACAACCCAAATACCGACCGCACAACAATTACCACAAGAAATACGGCGCTGACGGCTTCATTTGCATAGCCGTTTTACAGCAAACTGTAAAATAAAAAGAACAAAACAGGAAAATTATCAGTCAGCTATAATTAATAGAAGACTAATGCTGACTCCATTAAAGTCCGGAGCCGGTTTAAGGCTGACTCGGCACAATCCAGTGAGCACATTGGACTCCCCGAAAACAGATTAACTTGACGACGACAGCATAACGAGGGCAATAACAAGCCGCTTTATTAAAAACAAAGTTTGGTTTGTGTGTCTGTGAGATGTTACCGGGCACAGTCACGTTTTTTCTTTTTTTACAGGCCGTCTGCTTCCAGGAAAGGGAATGACTGTCACAGACGCGCAGAGGCGATGTGTCACAGCGGGCCTCTTATTTACTGGAAACACACGGTGAACTCATGAGCAGAAGCTTCTTACTAATCACTGCCGAGGCTGAGAGTCAGATGTGACGACGGAGAAACGCAGACAGACGAGTTTATTCATCTGTGGATGCAGTTAGAGAGAGACTGTAGCTCCTGTTCTGCAGCAGGCATGAACACAGATCTGACGGTACGGAGACGGTACAAACACTGTGGCTCTAAAAAGTGGATTTCAAAACAAAGGCTGATTGTGTGTAAGCTCATGAGAAATTGAACATACTTCTCACTTGATTTACAACCTCAGTGAACAGTTTCCTGATGAGTTTATGGTCTCAATCTTTCGTTTCAAGTCTTCTTCAATACAACATGATGTTTATTTTGTAAATTATGGTCCTATTTAGAGTAAAATAAACAATAAAGCAGGGTATGATTATGGGTGGGGCTACCTCAAAACTGATCAGGATACCTTCGCCAGCGAAAACCAAGATGGCCGCGGTCAAAATGGTGGTCCACAAACCAATCTGGGGCATCAAAGTGTGATTAATGCTAAGCTCAAGTGTAAACCCAAAGTGCAACTGAGGCTGATGGGAATATTATTAGTTTGCAAGTAAATAAACTAAAGTATTGGACAAAAACTTTCAAATGTGACGATGGCGCCCCAGGAAAAAAGTCAGAGAATCACTGAAGTTACTACAATTTATCTTGCATGGAACATGAATGTCTGGACCAAATCTCAAGGTTTGGGAATGATTGCAAGTCTGAAGAAGATCATCGAAACGTCACTTGTGTGGTGACGGATAAAGGAAACCAATCTGAAGCGTCAGAGTGGCTCAATCTATATTTTGGATATCCCAAAGCATTGCCAGGCCAGACGTGATATGTAAATCCCTTCAACGTGTTCTGGGTCTGACCCTGGTCGTCGCCGGAAAACTTCTAATGGGAGGCACTTTGGAAGCATCCGAATCACCCCGGCTAGCTGTTTTTCGAATCATTTAGTCTATAACATGTCAAATAATGCAGCCAGTAGCTCTAAGTACTTATTTTGTCCGACTGACAGCCCAAAACCCAAAGTCTCGTCATTTACTGTCATAAATCACAAAGACAAGCAGCAAATTCTCACATGTAAGAAGCTGGAACCAGTAGACGTTTGACATTTTGCTTGAAAATAGCCATCAATTAATTAAAACCAGAAGGAAAATGGTAATTTCGTTGACTTACTCGAGGCTTAATGTCACCTGACTTCCTCCTTTGCTCCCAGCCGTAGTGAAGTAAGCTACTAAAGGGCGTTTTAACCTGATTGTAAACATGTAGTTTTAAGGCTCAATTGATTGGTTCGGTTCTGTTTTTACCGGTTTCTGATGAGTGCCTTCAACAATGAAAACAACGAATGACGTTGTTATTTTTGTGACTCGCAGCTTCAACAGGAGGCGTCAACGATTTCTGACTGAAACTGAAAACATCAGTGGAGTTTGTCTCCGGTGCGTTGGTGTCCAGATTTGTCAGACTTCCTCTTTTGTGTCCGTTTGTGAATCATCTTTACATCATTCATCAACACTTTTATTTAACACGGAACAACAGATAAAACCTGGATCTGGTGTCTAAATGCCACCATCACGTCAGGCATCTGAATCCAGGGCTGAGGCGGTTTAACTGTCGGTGTTTGTATGTAAAGTGGCCTCTTCACTTCCTCCTGTTCCAGCGCTCACACCACCACCATGCTCCAGCACACCTTGTGTCCTTTAATGCAAAATGACAACGCTCCTGGTTTGGAGACCTGCTGAAATCCCCTGATGGCAGAATCTGTGTCATTTTGTATTAAATAGATTGTGTTTTGGAGCATAATGTTCTAGGGTGGCCCCCTGAAAATGAGGCATTGCATCACTCGCAGCTAATATATCCACTGCAGCAGCAGCAGGGTGAACATGAGCAGGTTTCGTCTGACTGGTGTTGGACGGAGGACAATAAAACTGGAGGTGGATCATGAAAACTGACTGCATTTTTATTGTTTTTTGTTTTTGACTACATTAGGAACAAGAACATTTAGCAGAGCACCTTTCTGTTGTGTTGATTTTATCAGAATGTCTTGTAGTTTCTTGGAAAGGAATGTAATTTAGCTCTAAAAATACACTTTTCATAATAATGTTTGGTTACAGTAACTTGAGACGATGAGAGAGACGACTACAGCATATCGAGGATGTTCCAGTTAAATCCTCAGCTATTCAAGAATGCAAAATTCAACATATTCGGATAATAAATCCTCTCATAATTAACATGAAACATTAATTAATTGTGTTAAAGTACAACTTCCCCTCTGTCTGTTTTGGAACTCCAGCTTCTGTAGTTTGGGGGCTTTGAAAGATGTAAACATGACAACATTTGAGCTCCTTTTCTTTTTATGTAGCCATTTTAAACCATTAAAAGTTTGCCGAATTAGCTATTAGAGGTTCCTGTTTGCAGTGTACCCATTAATGTACTGACAACTATCACTGGATGACTGTGACACTGAAGGAAACTTAAAAATGTGATAATTCCAGGGCAAGTTCTGCAGAAGATTTACATAAAGGGGTTGTGTTGGACCTGGGTCGACAAAGTTGGAGAATAATTCCTCCAATAATTAAAAATAAAAAATGATTTTCAAGCTATTTTCCTCATGTTTAGTACCAAAGTAAAGGGGATTTTTTTGAAATTTTGTCAGATTTTTGAGGAAATTAAACTTGGAAAATATAAAATAATCGTTTAATATTTGCTTGGACTGTCGGTTTTATGAATTTAGATGTTAGATGATGAATTATCCTCTTCAACCTGGAGCTAACACAAGGATGTCCGAGCAAATTGACATATTTCAGACAAAAAAAAAAAAATTGTTTTGCAGAAATGCTTCTAAATTCTCGTGAAAACTTCAAAGTTTCACTGAACAGAATTTCAGGGGATTATTTTGCAGAAAGGAAAGAACAAGACAGTAAGATTACTTAATTTTTATCTGACGCTGCAGCCATGAAAATTTATGCCCTTAATAAAAGCATCTTACAATGTGTGGAGAAGTCGTGTTACATTAATCTCCTGACTGTAACACAAACTGGCACTTTCCTGTTTATCTTTCCACCAGACTCCGTAGAAACTTACCATCTAAATAAAGCCACAGCTAAAAACCTTCTTTGATAAAGGTTATTTTAAATTTCAAGTGCCGTCAGTCGGCTCCGACCTTTATCGACCTCTGATGAGGACCAGACGACAGTTACTGTAATCACCCCTCCGGCTACGGTGGCCTGCAGATGACACAAACAATACAATCACATTTCCTCAACGGAGGGAGAAGTAATCTGGCTAATTAGAGCAGAGATCCAGGAGGAAAAAAAAAAAAAAGCGTCCAGCGAGGAGGCAATATATCACCGTGCTAACTACTGGAACAATAAAACTGCTTTGTCATTTGCTTTTTTTGGCTTGAGAACAGGCGCTTTTCATCCCTCGTACGTTAAATATTCAGCTGTGTTGTTAGTGAGCGACCGGGGGGGAAGTTCACAACTGAAAGTAAAGCCACAAACAACAGCTGGTGGAGCAATTATTGACCCGCTCTTATTGATCTTCAGCAGAGACATCGTGGTCATATCGGTTCATTTTGAGGAAGAATGTCCGACTCTCCACCTCCTCACCACCGTCGTCTTTACTGCCTCACACAACCTGTTTGATTTTTAATCCAATCTGATCCAAACAAGCGGCTTTAATGGTGTCAGACTTTATAAGGCTGTCGATGGTATTTGATTACACACAAACAGTATCACTTTATAAGGCTGTTAAGTCTGTTATCAGTTAGTCAATAGGAAGATGGAGGAGGACGTGGACGAGGGTGGTGCTTTGTTATTAGAGTTGTTGTTTGGTCATGGTAACATTTCAAAGTACAACTTCACCTCCGCCCGTCTGTGTTCGTCACTAAATAACAGAGTTTTTGTTTTCTGTGGCATCTTTTTAACTAGATCATCTTTTCACGACTAGAAGTATAAATTGGATTCTGAGAGTTACGCTGCCTCTATTTTTTTTTTTTAACACTTTGGCAAATTAGCAACATTAAACGTGTGCCGAATTAGTTATTAGATGTTCCTGTTTGTACATCCATGAGGACAAAGCAGACTAATATCACCGGATCACTTTGATATTGAAGAGAACTTAAAAGTGTGATAAATCTAAGGCAAGTTCTGTAGTTGGGAGGAGCATCTTTCCCGTGTGGAAACTTCTACTGGTTCTTCTTCTGTCTCTTGTTCTTATTGTTGTCATTCTTCTTCTTGCTGTTCTTCTTGTCTCTTGTTCTTGATCTTCTTCTTTGGTTCTTGTTGTTGTTGTTCTTCTTCCGTCTCTTGATCTTCATCTTCTTCTTTGGTTCTTGTTGTTGTTGTTCTTCTTCTGTCTGTTCTTGTTCTTCTTGCTGTTCTTCTTCTACTGGTTCTTCTTCTGTCTTTTCTGTCTCTTGTTCTTGATCTTCTTTTTTGGTTCTTGTTGTTCTTGCTGTTCTTCTTCTGTCTATTCTTGTTCTTGTCGTTCTTCTGTCTCTTGCTCTTCTTTTGGTTCTTGTTGTTGTGGTTCTACTGTATCTTCTTCTTCGTCTTGTTGATCTTGCTGTTCCTCTGGTTCTTCTTCTTTTCTTCTTGTTCTCCTTCTGTCTTTTCTTCTTCTCTTTGGATTGCAGACTAACCTTAAACCTAAAAACTGCCACCTGCTGTATTGAAGTGTGTAGATTATCGCTATAATTCCTACGATCGTCCAACATCTAGACGTACTCGGTGTAACTTCAACACTTTATGCCAAAACACTATAAGTTTAGTCTCTCAAAATAAAACTCTCAACCTGTCCCTGTCTCAGTGGAACTCATAAATAATTCAACTGTTCAGTTTTGCAGAGAAGCCGTCGTCTTTCTCTGATTATCAACAGAAACTCTGACTTTTTTTCTTTCCCCTTCTCGTTCCTGAAAGACGTCCAACTCTGAAACTCTCTACTTAAAGTCACTTTGTCGCCATAAAACAGTTTAATGTTTCTGACTCGGCATCAGCTGTTATAAAGAGGAGGAGGAGGGAGAAGAAAAAAAAGGGGAATTAAAATGGTTTAAACGGGCGTGTTAAAACAGCCTGAGAACGAGGCCGGGCAGCCGTTAATAAAGTTGATATGTTAGTTCATCACTGTAAAACTTTACAACTCTTTGAATGTTTATCATTTTTTATAATAACCAGCTCTGTGTGAGTGTGTGTGTGTGTTTTATTACATTACTGTTATCACTTTTATAATGGCCAGCCCTGTGTGTGTGTGTGTGTGTGTGTATGTGTGTGTTTCCTTACATGGACAAGCCGACCTACCACGAGGGTGTAATAGAATAAAAGCTAATCTGTGTGTGTGTGTGTGTGTGTGTGTATGTGTAAATCTGCAATAATAATATATTCTGGGAGATTCAATGTGTGTGTTTATGAAAGGAAAGAAGCTGTGTGTGTGTGTGTGTGTGTGTGTGTGTGTGTGTGTGTGTGTGTCCACTGTGACCCAGTGTAAACTAATATTGATTCAGCTGTTGGTGTTATACACTAGTCATAAAACTGGACTTATTGTAGGATCCAGGCTTACCTTCTGACTCTGTGTGTGTGTTAGTGAGTGTGTGTGTGTGAGTGTGTGTTAGTGAGTGTGTGTGTGTGCGTGTGTGTGTGTTGTATCAAGATTGTCCTCCATGTTTGTAGTACTGCTCCTGTATGTGTGGGTATTAGCTCGGATTTAGACCATGTGCGGTTGACTGTACGTGTCAAACTGGGTTTTCTTCCCACCGAACGCTTCACAATGAAAGTTAAATAATAATAAAAAAAAGTTAAACTTTTTTATTGTTCTGTCGAACGACCGCACGAGGCGTCGCTGCCTCCTTGTGGTGAGACGTGTGGTGTCTGTTTCAAAAGGGTTAAGTTTAGTTTAAAACCTGTAGTTTGGTTTGTTGGTCTGGCTGAAGCAGAACAGTGAGAAATTGTTGATTTTTAGTTCTGGAACAGTTCATGCTAACTCGTTGATTGGTCAGTTTTGGTGATGTCATCCTGGGAATAAGTACACTAATACGTCCTGAACTGACTGTTACTCCTCCTCTGATTGGTTGGCTTTGTTGGTAGCGTTTATCACAGTAGCTCCGTTTGTGTTTCTTTTGGTTTATTGGCTGTAAACACCGCTTGGACCAATATTTGATATTATTGAGTATCGTGATATTTGCTGTCATGTGCCATATTTTTCACAATACCAACGTGGAACAGCCGTTTGATTTGTCACCTGCAGAGTTTGATTTTAAACCATCAGTCTTGAGTTTAGATTGAAGGGAACCAGTGACTAAATGGTATTAATACTGTAGGTGATTCAGCATGTTCACACCTCGTTCTTTGGACTAAAGTTCAATCTTGAAAGTTCTTTATCAATATTATTTTGCTATTTAATTATATGTGTTGCTGCAAAGGGAGCACTACAGACTGAGAGCACATCAACCTCTCAGTCCATCATTTATTTACACAAATCATACAACTAATCGACATAAATTAAATGACAAAAAACAATCCAATCACAATATTTGTGCAGAACAATGTTCCGACCTGTCGACTCGAACCCAGAGACGCTGCAGCTGCGACAGCCGAATATGTTGGTGTGTTTACTGGGGAAACTACAGCTGACAATCTGCTGCGTCGGCTGAAAGAAAAACACCAAACTTAGTTAGGAAGCAACATGCTTACAAGCTAAATTCTTGTCACCTCTGTGGTTTGATTAAAAGTCTGTGACAGGTTTTTAAAGATGTTTCTGGAGGCGATAATCGATAATAACTAACGCATTGTTCACCTCTTCACGGCTTTCTGAGCTGGAGAAAATATTGGTAATTTCATTATTATTTGGGACTTCACTGTGTTGCAGAGTAATCAGTTACTAATTAAAATATTAAGTAGATAGGAATATCAAGTAATATGAAATGAACAGAAGGATGAACATCTCAAAGTTATATACTTGAGTCGAGGACTCCAGACAGCGACACAGAAAACTTGACAAATCCTGTAAAAGGTAAACCGGATTTTTTTTTAAAGCTCCATTTTTCTGTTGTTGTTTTTTTAGAGTGTAAAGAGAGCGAGCCGGTTCGTCTTTTGGTGTCCTTGTGTGTTTGTTTGTGCCGGAGATAAAGATCCGGTGTGTGTGTGTGTGTGTGTGTGTGTGTGTGTGTGTGCACCTACATGTGTGTCTTTGTATGTGTGATGTATGGGGACGGTGAGTAATACTGCATGTGTCATTCTGAGTCCCCAGAGTTTTCTTCTTCTCTTCTTCCTCTCTCACTCGCTCTCTCCTCATGTCCTTCCTCACCCGCTCTCTCCCATCTGTCTTCCCTCTCTCTCTTCTCTCTCTCTTTATTTCTTCATCTCTCTGTTTTTTTCTTTTCTTTTTTTTTTTTTT
>CAEMYA010000001.1:299856-313217 GCA_903131615.1 Diplodus sargus | reverse complement strand
GTGTGTGTGTGAGTGTGTGTGTGTGTGTGTGTGTGTGTGTGAGTGTGTGTGTGTGTGACCTCTGCACGTTCCGAGCTAAATCAATCTGTCAAACGTGTTAGTGCGTCTGTGCTTATTCACCGCCATGCCTGTTTGTGTGTGTCTCCGTGTGTGTGTGTGTGTGTGTGTGTGTGTGACCGACCCTGACCGGCCATCAGAGCCAATGACGGAGTATTGATCAAGGCTCCGTCACCATAGAAACGGCCATTTGGGAGGACAGGCGAGGGTGCGCGTGTGTCAAAGTGGGAAGACTTACTTCAAGGTGGCTCATCAGATCATCTGGTGTGTGTGTGTGTGTGTGTGTGTGTGTGTGTGTGAAATGTCAGCTCCGTGTTTTCCATTCGCGGCATGTTTACGTGTTCTCGGCCAATTAAAAAGGTCATCAAAAAACACAAAAACACACGTTCCCGACGTGCCGCGTCTCATTCTGATCAACACCGGAGAATCATTCCCTCTTTAATTATGAGATATTATTTTAATGACTGTAAACAAACGGCAGCAGACTGTCTGCCTGTGAATGTGTGAACCCACCGCGTCACGTGGATTGATTTACGGCGCTAAACGGGGAAAGCGGCGCCGTCCGTTCAAGCAAACAGAACCTGGAGCTGAAGTACAGCAGCTCGTGTTGTTACTCTGTTGCTGGGATGTTATTACAAACATATTCTGATGGAAACACGAATTCCAAACCCAAGAAATCACGTTCGACCAGACGTCCGAGAGCTTTAAACGGTCCCAGTGCGGCGGTTCTGGTCCACAGCTGGGCACGATCAGCTCTGTCGTCTTCCAAACAAGTCCAGGCGTTTGCGTCACACATCAAGCTAATTCTGTGTTTCCATAAACTGTTGGGAGTGAATGAGCGAGGCTACGTAAAGCGTGACGTGGTCAGAGGACGACGCGGTGACGGATCTGTAAACAGCTGATCCGTCACGTGAGCCTACGTCGCAGTTCACTGACGTAAATCTGTGTCCATCGAAACTTTGCAAAAGACAAAAAAACATAATTTTAACTTCTATTCTTCAAAATGCTTCATGGAAACACGGCTCCTAGTAAACATCAAGGACGGAGATGTGCTTAAATTAGAATTTTCTTTAGCTAATATCGTGAAAATGCAGTTAAAGTGAGCGTTTAGTCGCCTTAAAGTCAGATGAAAGTAAACATTTTCACAGTTTATTTAAACTAGACGTGTTTTTACCCAACTGAACCTTTTAAAAAGGCTTCAGTTACGCACCTTAAGACCAAGACTCTTTTAGCTATTGCTCTGTCTCTTTATTATTTAACCTCCGGCTGAGAGCTTTAAACCGTCTCGTTGGTTCTGGTTCGTATTTGAGTTCGATCAGATCTGCACGTTTGTATCAAGTCGCCTGGTGGCAGTTTGTCCACAGATTTATCCTGTTATGAAGAAGATAAAGTGGAGTTCTGTAGAAGCACAATCACTCATGAAAGGTGATCCGGGTTCAGAGGTGAACTCATGAAAAGCAAAGGAGGAGAAAAGGAGAATGAAGGGAAGTAAATGGTCTGATGACGAGAAGAGAGACTGGCTCACCGTGTGCAGGTGTGCAGGTGTGCGGGTGAGGACGTCGGGGGGGGTCAGAGGTCGTCGTCATCACTGTCCTGTGATGATGTCGTGTGAGAGTGTCGGCGTGAGGAAACGAGAGCTGGAGGAGAAAAAAACCAACACACTGGTTTCTATTTAAGGGTTCGAATGCAGTCAAGGTTAAGGGTTAACAAATGAATGTAGGTCAGTGGACTGGCAGTGAGAGTGTGTGTGTGTGTGTGTGTGTTTATAGCCAAGCTTGTGTATCTATATGAAGTGTGTGTGTGTGTGTGTGTGTGTGTAGTTCTATACGTGTGTCGAGTGTGTGTGATGTGTGTGACCTGCTCTTTGTTCCTGTGCTCGGTGCGGTAAGGAGAGTGGACCGTTGACGAGGATTAATGCCCAACATATGGCAACCCTACGGGACACACTCTCACACACACACACACACACACACACACACTGCAGTCATTACTCTGAACAAAGAACTGTAAGGCTAATGAGAAGGCAATATCATGTGTCCTTTACACACACACACACAAACACACACACATGGCATGGATTCACGTGGATACACACCTTAATGTTGCTTATACATGGATGGATGCAGATGAACACACACACACACACACACACACACCTGGTACTGTAACATGTATCCATTGTGTGTGTGTGTGTGTGAGAGAGAGAGAGAGTTGAAAGGTAGCAGGAGGCTTGTTGATGGAAAGGCTTTAAGGTTTGAATGCAAACACCTGTGTGTGCGTGCAAGTGTGTGTGTGCGCGCAGAAAGACAAGGGAGAGAATAGTGTGTGTGATGCACAGGTGTGCGTGTGTGTGTGTGTGTGTTTGTGATTGAAGGAGAAAGCGAGGGAGAGGTTAAGCAGAGTTCAGAGGAAAAGTGAAGGTTCATGTTTTCATTTCTTCATGGTCCTCTGACTCTCTCTCTTTCCCCCCTCGCTCGCTCAGTGTGTGTGTGTGTGTGTGTGTGTGTGTGTGTGTTTTCTCACGTACAGGATCACACCCCAAAACAATTTCAGTCGTTTTCTCTCCACATGTTCTCACACACTTGTCTCTCTCCCCTCTGTCTGTCACTCCCAGTGGGATCTGACCGATATGCCGACATGTTCCCGAAAAGCCTGTCATTCTATTCTGTTCTGTTCTATTCTATTCTATTCTATTCTGTTCTATTCTATATCAATGGATGGTAATGGAACCTTCTTTAAGCCCCGCCCCCCTCAGTTACCGTTGCTACGTCTGTCAGGACTCCATTCTAGAGCGATACTAATTCTTGCAACACTAGTTGTTTTGTGCACTTTCTGTATTTATGTGCAAAACATCTCAGAGAAAAAGCAGAAAATTAAGTAATAAACTCATAAATGTCCAAAAAAGTTTCTACTTTTCCCACCGTCAAAAGTTTGACTGGCACTCTTTTTAACAACGGAACCCTAAATTTGCATTTTCTTTGGCCAATTTCTGAGAAATTCTGTAAAAATTAGCGTCACATTTGGGCGAGAATTTGGCTAATGGGTCCTTAAATTCACATACATCCATTCGTACATAAATACAGGCTTTACGACAAATATAACAGCTACAAACTGATTTCATCAGATTTGAGTGGCTCAAGCTAGCTAGCTGATTAATGTCTTAAATTAGCATTTTCTTTAGCCACTTTTCTGAAAATGTGGTTAAAATTAGTGCTCCATTTGGATGGAAATTTGGCTAATGGGTCCTTAAAGTCGGACAAAAGTATAAAAAGAAGTGTCAAAATTATTGGCAAAAAATAACATCTGCTGTAGCAGATTGACTGGCTAAAGCTAGCTAGCTGTTTGACATTAACTTGTATGTGAGTTTGTGCACAAACTACACTTGTTTAAGGTCACTAAACGTTAAACAAAGGCCTTAGTTAGCCTACACAAACATAATGGTTCACCTTTATTAAAGAAATGTCTAACAGGTGAGCAGGCTAATAGAATCCGTGTAGGCTAACGAGTTGGATGCCGAATTAAAATATAGGGTATAAGGTAGGATATGTAGTATAGCTTAGCTAGCTAAGAACGGGGTACTCCTTATCTAAGTAAGTTAAATAATTAAAAATAATTTACGTTTACTTGTACGGTGAGTTTGTTGAAGAGTTTAAAAGTTTCATTCAATTAAACCCGATAAAAAGGCTTCAGCTAACTTGGCTACACACGATATCAATATCTCCGACTAAAAGTCTTTGTTAGCTAATGATCCAAGTATTTTTTTATCGCAGTATAGCTAAGTTTTGTCAAGCTTTTGTAGTATGGTTCACTATTATAGAAAAAAATATATGATTAAACTTAATTTTGTAATCTTGGTTAGCTTACTTTTTCTAATAAATAACACAAGTAGCTCTCAAAGTACGAGTTTCACTTTTATAAACGAAAAGGTTGGTGCATGAGTGAGCTAACGCTCAGGGAATACTAACTAGCTAATAAATATAACAAATCTAATTCCTACCTTCATAATATAAGGCATGTAATGTAGATAAGCTAGCTAATGACAGGCTACTCCTTAGCTACTATAAGCTAGGTAGCTGGACATGCTAACGCTGTAGCAGTTTAATCAGTCTCACACAGTTTTCACCATGTGTTTTGGGATATTTAGTAGTTTTAATACTCTTGTGTTACGTCGCCCGCTCTGTATTCAGTGTTGGTTTCTCTTCTGATCTATTCTTTTCAGTTCTATTTTCATCCGGTGGCTCTGTGCTGGAGTCTCGTACAGGTTTTAGTTTTTTGGTCCTCTCTCCTTTCTCTCTCTCTCTCTCGCTCTCTCTCTCTCTCTATGTGTAAATGACTTTGGACGGCCATCTGTTACTTAGCCACCCTGCAGAGAGTTGGCCTGCATGCGCACCTCCTGTGTGTGTGTGTGTGTGTGTGTGTGTGTGTGTGTGTGTGTGCGCCTTCCTTCCTTCATGTTTAGCTGCACGTGTGCGGTTACTGTATTCTTGTGTTTGTGGAGTGTTTATTTATGCCTACGTGCACATGCATAATACAGTAGGTCCTGTTGGAGTGTGTGACAGAAATAAAGAGGCAGCGATGGTCGTGTTGTGTTGTGTCGTGTTGTGTTGTGTTGTGTTGTGTTGTGGATGTGTACTCGGGCTCACTTGCACATGTACAACATGTCTTCCTGCGCTCGTGTTCAGATGTGAGACATTGTTTTACATCAGTGTTAGCATATTTAGCCCCCGTTGACGCTAATCTCCCCTTTTTTTCTGCATTCAACTGATTTTTTGGGCAATTTAGACCTAAAAATCTACACATTTATATTTAGTAATGAGTCGTTGGTGCTGTCCCTTCACAATAAAACTCGTCCAGCTGCTGTTTCACGCCTGAGGTCGTGAGTCAAAGTCATTCCAACAACCTGACAATGAAAAGAAAAGTCTCTCAATTATTTTACTTAATTGGATTTTTTATATTTGATTCAATGAATTGGCCGTTCAGTTACATTTTCACAGTAATTCCACGTATCTGTCTGACAATTAGTTCCAAAAAACTTGATTATTTTCTTGAAGCTGATTAACACAGACTCGTAAAATAAAGCGTTGAGGTTTAAATTCCCAACATTAGTGTCTTAATGATCTCCACACTGCCAGGGAGAAAATTCAGGATGAGAAAATGCTTAAATTATTGATTTAATAAACCTAAAACTCATCAAATGTACTAAAAATACCAAACATTTAAAGCATCAAATTTAAAATGCTCCAGATTTCAAAGCCCCCTAGTTGATTGAGGGCTTTTATTTTGAAGGACGGCACTAAAAGTAATTATTTAGATCTTCAGAATCACATGATTTGATTTATCTGCTGTTGAATCGAGATCAAAGTTCTGACGATGTTAAATGTGATGAAACAACATCCCAACAGATTTATCACCAATCAAACATTTCCATTTCTTGCATCAGGACTCTTCTTCTTCTTCTGTGGTTTTCACGAGTGGATGAACACGGAGCTCTTTCTGTCCTTCGTGACGAGACGACTCGCTGTTTCTGCTGGTTTTTAGTACTCGGAGGTGCGAAAATGTCACAGAGAAAAAGGATCATTTCCCCCGGAGACACCGACTGTACGAGCGACCAATCAGATTCGGCGTAGCGTTGCTGTTCTCCGGGACGGCGGCCGGTCGAAGCTCGCTGCGTGATGTCAGGTTGTGATGTGATTACGTCTGAGCGACCTGCTGGAACATCCAGCTGTCGGCTTCTGCTGCTGAGCTGAAGCTCCACAAAGACTTCAGACAACATCGTTAACTTCACGTCTCAAGTTTTATCAGTTTAGAGAAGAATATAATGTATAAAGTGTAAATATAAAACAGTTTCTTGATTAATAAAGTGATTCTGTCACAAACTTTAAGGTGTTTTATTTTCTAAAAGGTCAAAATATGATAGAATATTTATTATTTACGTGTTAAAACTCTGGTTTTATATTTTTTCCATCATGAAAGTAATATATTGGGATTAGCTGGCAGTCTTTAAGTATTTGTCGTTGTTTACGTCACTTTCTTTGTAAAAATAAATACATTAGTGATCAGTGTAGCAACGCTGTAGAAGGTATTCAACAGTCATACTTGAGTAAAAGTTAAGATATCGTGTGAAAATATTACTTTGGTAACAGTGAAAGTGAGGAGTAATTCAATAAAAGTATCTTATAATTAATGCATTTGAGTATCAGAAGTAAGTAAAAAGTGAAATTATGCATCTTTACATCGTCTTTAGTTTGTTTTTGTAATCTATACAACAAGTAATTATCTGCGTTCTGATCGATTAATTACTGATAAAATAAATTAATTTAATAAAGTAACTAGTGTCTAAAGTAATGAAATAAATGTGATGGAGTAAAAGTACAAAATCTGCCTCCAAAATGTAGCAGTAGGAGTAGAAGTAACAGGAAATACTAAAGTTAAATACAAAATACCTCAAATTTGTGAAGTCTAGGCAGTAAATAAAATAAAGATTACTTCACATAAAATAGGTATAATGGATATTAACAGATATATTATAAATACATGAACATAACGTGACCGTTCTCTTAAAAACAGGATTTTTGTTGTTTTGTTTTCTTACTCACAGCTGAAGCTGTTTCATTCATAAACGAGCGCAGATATCAGGCTGCTTCAGATGTAACTGAACTGATCGGTGTCAGCTCTGAATCAGCTGTGAGTCAGTGTGTGGGTCTGCGTTTGTGCGTTTGTGTAGAAACGGGAGTGACGAGATGAGAGATGAAGCTGCGTGGCGGCCAACAACGGCGACATGAACGATCACGCTCGCTCCGCTCTGAGGATGTAATTCTGCGTGGTACTAATTAATCTCTGTCTCTCCCCCTGCAGCTCTCGTCCGGGCCGTCCTCCGAAGCGTTGTTCTGGTGCAGGGATCCAGGAAAGCCCCAGGCTGCTGCACCCGGGCCTCCCCGGCCTGCTGTCCCCCAACCTGCTGTCACACACCGGTGAGAGAGAGACGTCCTCCATCTTTCTGCTTCTCACTCATCTCCTTTTCTTCATCCTCTACATGTCGTTTATTTAACTGGGGCAGCGCAGACACACATACAAACCATGATTCTACAAAACTAACTCATTTAGGTTATGAAGTAGCACCGACAGGAACACTTAAAGGAACAATTCACCCCAAAGAAATCAACACTTAATCAAATCAACTCACCCTGACGATGATGATAATGAAAAGTCAGGTGAACATCTCCAGAGATTCACAGGAAAACAGCGTCACGGCATTTTCCTCAACACCTGAAGCAACTGGAGACTCGATTTAAAACATGAACAAACAACCGAAAGGAAAACATGAAAGAGATTTCCTAAATTAACTTGAAAAGATGTGAACACGTGCTCTTAGCTGAGCAGCTACAGTGAATGTTTCAGCTTTAAAAAGGTTGTAAATAAAGACTTTTATAACTAATGTGGGATCTCACAGGACCCTCCATCATCTCCCCTGGATCGGCTGCCTTCTCCACGTTTGTTTCAAACTGTTACGATCTAGTCAAACTGTTTTTCTTGTGGTTCTGATACTGTGGTTCGCAGGTGGCTGGACTGTAGTTTCCCTAGTAAACACACCGACCTATTCGGCTGTTCTCCAGGTAAACTGCTGCTCTTCTTAACCATTCAGAGCCGCCCTTCACAGCCAGAGCGTCTCCTGGCTCGTTAGCAGACCCGGCCCTGCTGCTGGTTAGCTAACTAGCCTAGATACGGCAGCTGCGACCACTGAAGAGGTCGGTTTGTTTACTGGGGAAACTACAGCTCAGAATCCACAATCAGCTCCGTCGCTGGCTGATTTTTCTTTTATTTAATCAATGAATCAAAAGATTTTACAGCTAATGAACATCGGAGGACAACCACCAAACATACAGTTAGCAGATAGCATGCAAGCTAGCTAATTCCATCTCTCCCTCATTTGTGAAGCCTTCTGAAAATTAAAGACACGAGCCAATCAGAGCGGCTCTTTCATCTTCCTCTTAATCTCAAACATATCCCCCTTTTCTTATCCTCCTCATCCTTCTTTTATCTCTACACATAATCCCTTTCCATCCCTCCATCCACACCTTCTCTCTTTGATCCATAAGTGAAAGACATCGAAGAGAGAGAGAAAAAAAAAGAACAAGGGATATTTTTCCGGCACAGAAAGTGAAAATGGGCAGAAAGAAAAAGCTGTGAGAGCGAAAGAGAAAGAGAGAGGGAGGGAGGGGAGAAAATGGAGAGAAGGAAGGAGGAATGTCGCCAGAGGAGATGATGAAACCTAAAAACGACTGCCAAAGAAGAAGAAGGGAGGGAGAGACGGAGCAACAAAAAAAAAGAAAGATGGCGGGAAGAAAAAGAACGACAGATTGTTTTTTCGGAGTTGACGGCAAACGAGTGGATGAAGGGAAGATATCTAGAAGTCTGATGGCGATTGAGGGATAATAAACGACTGGATGGATGGATGAAGGGAGAGAGAGATATCGTGTGAGGATGAAGAAGAGGAAGAGAAAAAGACCTGCAGAGAAAGAGAAAGAGAGGCTGAACGAGTGCAGACTGCATGGTGGTGTGATGAATGACACGTCTCTGGGGTCCCACTCCTCCATCTGTCCATCCTCCCTCCTCCTCCCTCCCTCTTCTTCTTCTTCCCTCCTTCTTTCTCAACTCATCTCTCTGTCACCCCCCACTTCAGTCTCTCCTTTCTTTATTATTCCCTCTCTCCCTCCTTTTCTCACCTTTTTCCTTCATCTCTTAATCCACTGCTTCCTTCTCACTCTCTCTCTCTCCCGCTTTAATTTGCTTCCATCCTTCCTTCCTCCCCTCGTTCTCTTGTTTATTTCTTTTTCCTTCCTCTTTTCGTCCATCCTTTCATCATCATCTCTCTTTCTTCTACCACACCCCTTCATTTCCTTTTCTTCCTTCCTCACCTTTGCTTCCCTTTCCTCTTCTACTTCCTGGCTCTTATCCTGTCCACTTTAAATCTCCTTTTTTCCCCTCCTTCTTCATCTCTCTTTCATCCACATTTTTCTGCTCTGGCACTCCTTCGTTCTTTACGTACCTCCGTCCTTCCTCCCTTCTGTTTCCCCTCCTTCACCTCTTTGACTTCACACCTGCCATCATGCTCTTCTTCTTCCTCCCTTCTTTTCCTCTATCCTGCCACCCTTTCCTTACTTCTTACCAATTTTCCCTCCTTCCCTCTTTCTTTATCTCCTCTCCTCTGACTGATTCTTTTTTCATGCCTCCTTTCTTGTCTCCTTTAATCCTCCTTCCTTACTTCCTATCTTTCAGTCTTCACCTCCTTTTCTCCCCTTTCTTTCCTTCCACTTCTCTCCACTCTCGTTCTCTCGTTCTTGTTTCTTACCTCCGACCTGCCAGCCTTTACTTCCTCCTTTCCCTCTCTCTAGTTTCTAACTTCCCACTTGTCATCCTTCTTCCTCCCTTCATTTCCTTTCACTTTCTTCTCCTATGAAACTCCCTCCTTTACCTCCATCCTGCCTTCCTTCCCCCTCTTTAATTTCTGACTCCTGTTTTCTCCTCTTCTCCTCCAACTGCTGCCTGTAATCCTTCCTCCATCCTTTTTAACCTCCTTACTTCCTTTTTTCCTTCCTGCTTTCCCCTTCACTTCTAAAACCTTCCCTTTGTTCTTCCATTGTTCCCTCCATCCCTCTCTCTCATTTCTAACTTCACCCCTGCCATCTTGCTTTCTCTTCTCTTCTCTTCTTCTTCTTCACCTCCTTTCATCTCCTTCGATCCAAACCTTCACTGTCTTCTCATCCTCATATTTCTCACTTGTCATCTCACTCCCTCTTCAAACTTCCTCGCCTCCTTCTTTTATTTTCATCCCTCCTTTCTCTTCATCTCAACCTTCACTTCTCCTTCTCACCTCCCTCCTTCCTCCAAATCTCTTTCCTTTTTTATCTCCTTAACCAATTTTCTTCTTCCTCTCCATCTTTTCCCTCCTTCCATCCTTCACTCCGTCCCCTTGACAGTGACTGTTGGCCTCCTTCTCTCTCTCTCTCCAGGATAAATAAAACATGGTTGTGTTTAGTGACATATGGACACAGCTCACTGTGGCATACTAATGACACACACACACACACTTCTGCGTACACACACACACACACCTGATGTGTGTGTGTGTGTGTGTGTGTGTTTGTCGAACATTAGTGGAACCCAGAGAAAACATTTGCTCACTTATGATCGCTCATTAGCTCACACACACACACACACACCACATATATACAACACACACACACACACACACTTGGCAGTAGCCGCTTGTCGCATTCCGCCTCAGTCACACACACACATACACACACACACACACTCACGCACACACGCAGAGTTGGTCGTCTTAGCGGCCCTGCGTCCATGGAGACGCCACGTTGCCGGGGGAGACGGGCTGTTGTTTACGACCTCGCGGGCGCCACGGCGATGGGGGGCATCGGCCAATCACAGATGGACATTTATCACACTGTTAGAAAACACGGAGTGAGAGGAGGAGAGAGGGAGTTCGGAGGAAATGGTGAGAAGAGAGCAGAGAGATGAGGAAGATGAGGAGAAGAAGAAGACGACTACTGGAGATTTAAGGAGGGAAAGAGACAGAAGAAGAAGAGCAGAGAAAGGTGGAAAGACAATATGACAGAGGAGGAAAACACTTAAAGGAATAGTTCACCCCAAAAATGAAAATACAGTCATGTCTTCTCCCCTCCACGCTTTGTTGTCTTTACGTTTCAAAAAGAGTTTTGGGGTGAACTGACCCTTTAAAGGAGCTTGTGAGTAAGAACTTTAGTTTGAACTGATTGTAAGTGTGCTGTCCTCTCTCGTAATACCACCTTGTGCCTCAGGAGGCGATAGTGAGTGACTGTGGCGTCCAGTCTGCCCTCAGGCCAACGTGAGAGGGTGAAGAAGAAGAAGAAGAAGAAGAGAAATCGTGTTTGTTAGCAGAGAAAGACGCTGAAAAATCAAGAAAGATCTTGGCGAGCAGAAGAAACGGAGGATGTGCGATGGAAAGACAGGAGAGGGGAGGCTGCGAAGAGAAGATGGAGGAAGTAAAGACAGACAAAGGAGATTTAAAAAAAACGAATAGATGGAAGGAGGAGAAAGGAAAGACGGACGATGGACGAAGGAGCAGAGGAAGGAGGCAAAGTTAAAAAGTGGATGAAACGGGGAAGATTAGGGAGCGAGGGAGGAGGCATAAACGACAACAAGAGAGTGATATCAGTTTAATTGGCCTCATCTTCCTCAACAAAGAGGCTGTGATGATAAGCGTGGGAGTGTGTGTGTGTGTGTGTGTGTGTGTGTGTGTGTGTGTGTGTGTGTGGTAACCTATGCAGCGTGCTGCGGCACTCATTTGACTTGTTAATTCACTTCAAAAACAGCTCAATGGTTCGCCTTGTCTTCTAATACACACACACACACACACACACACACACACACTTCACATAAACACACACACACGGCTGCAAACACTTCGGGTACACGGACACACACAAACAAACATGCAAACACTTAATACGCACTCGCAAAGACAGTTTTTTCTAACACAAACACACACACACACTTCCTAGAAAACATCCACACACACTTTAAACGGACACACCTGCAGCACACCAACACATTTTTGGCACGTTTTGCGGTGATAAACATAAACATCAGCGCGTCACACACACACACACACACACACACACACACACACACACACACACACACACACGTACTCTGTGTAGGTTACAGATGAAGTGCTTTCAATCTTGTCATGAAAAGAATACACTCATCTGAGGACTCTTATGTGCACCTGCAGAGAGAGAGAGAGGGGGAGGGCGGGAGATAGAAGAGGAGGAGGAGGAGGAGGAGGAGGAGGACTAAAGTGACATTAAGTCTTTTTCATCTCCCCTCCTCTTGAATCACGTTTTCATGCTTTTCCTCAAAGTAAACACACGCTAGTGGAAATCTACTCCAACACAGCTGAGTAATAATGACTTGTCTCCGTTATTTTCTGCTGTACTGATGCAAGAACGTCAAACAACAATCCACAAAAGATCTGCAGACACTGAAATGGTGTGATTGACGGCTGAAACGCATTAGAAACAAACAAACAAACAACATAATTCTGGAAGATCACACTTTAATTGAACATTAACGGCTGAATTTTGAGGTTCTGCCAGGAACAAAATCAATGAGGTTATAAACTATGAAAACCAGCAGCGCCCTTCATTATAATAAAACACTGTGAGCTGCTTGTTTTTAATCAGTAATTACTGCTAAGATCAGAGGATTGATGGTCCCGGTGATATGTGCTGTATTCAAGGTAAACTAACTTGTTGAAGCACAAACTTTGTACAGTTTGTGTTTTCAGAAATGGAGCCATTGCAGTGATGGTATCAGTGTAATCCTCATCAATTACAGGCGCTTTGGTCGAGTCGAGCGCCATCCCATAGTGTCATTATGTGACGAGTTGGGAACGAGAATCAAAAATCCACTTTCTTACAAACTGGACCTTTAAACATGTCATAATAGAGCCCTTAACTATTAACTTTAAATGGCTAAATGACCGACTTTCAACTGGCAGTAGAGTCTCTCATCAATTAAGACAATCAGGGAGTTGAACACCCAACTATTGACCTATCTTTAGATTTTATATCTTAATAACATAACCTTTTCATTGATTTTAATCCAATTACTTAAAATAAATGACTTAATGAGGCAACGGAATTGTAGACAAGTGACTTTTTAAAGTATTAGATCCTCAAGTAATGGACGTCAGACTAAAAAAACAAAACAATTAACAGCTTTAACTGGGAAGAAAATCATCAATCATTGACTTTGTAGGGCAGAAGAACCCTGTACCATTGACTTAGCTGGACAATAGAATGAAACCCTTTACCACTGAGTTATTAAAGCCCCAAATGACTGACTTTAGTAGGAAAAAAGCTGATAATCAACGTCTTTTACAGCAAACGGATCCAATTAGTATTTAATTTAATAGCACAGAACCTCTTCACTAGTCATCCGCCTACAAAAAAAGTCACCAAGACTTCCCGTTGAGCTGTTTTCAGACATCTTAAAGTCAAAAACAATGACTCTAAAGCCAGTGGCTCTGTCTATTAAAGATGACACAAAATGGCCGCTGTACAAATGGTTCCAAAGGGGCGTCTCGGACTTTCCAGTGAAAGCTAAAGATGGGCGACCTAAGTGCCCGAGTGCGGGGAGCTGAAATCTATTTGACTCAGCACAAGTGCAATCGACTGCATTTGTAAATTGGCACTCCGAGTGCTCGCAGGAAGAAAGAAGGAATAAAAAAAAAAAACAACCAG
>CAEMYA010000001.1:276444-290328 GCA_903131615.1 Diplodus sargus | reverse complement strand
AAAGAAGTATAAACAGATGGGCAGATGTTCTCTCTCTCTCTCTCTCTCTCTCTAACACACACACACACACACACACACACACACTCTCTCTCTCTCCCTAACACACACACTTTTTTCCTTGGCCTTGTCCTCTCCTCCTCCATCACTTTTTCTTTTTCTCTTTCCCTTGTTTTGGATTCTTTCTGTCGTCCTCCATCTTCTCTCAGCCCACTCGAGATTAATTTAGTCGAGTTTAATTCAAATTAAGTTGATAAAATATGGATCTGAAGTCTTTTTTCCCTTCGCTACGAGTTCAGACCCACATCTGTCTTTGACCATATGTCAGCAGCAGCAGCAGAAGAAGAAGAAGAAGAAGAAGAAGGCTGGATGGCGGTCGAACACTTTTGTATTTATCTCTCAGGTTTTAATAAACTTGTCTGTCTCTGCCCAGGAGGCAGCGAGTGTTCCTGGGATAAAGAGCGACTGACCAGCCCTCCTGCCGGACCTCACAGCGGAGGACCAGGAGGAGGTGGTGCAGGCGCACCAGGAGGAGCAGCAGCTGGAGGTGGAGGAGGCGGAGGAGGAGGAGGAGGCGGGAGGGGGCCGGCCATCGGAGCTGTCAATCAACAACAACTCCAGCAGCAACAGCAGCTTCTGGCCAACAGTGAGTGTAATGATAGATGTACATCCACACACACACACACACACACACAGAATACATGGAGGGAGGACACACACACACACACACACACACACTCTGAATGTGTGTGTGTGTGTGTGTGTGTGTTTAAAGGGGTGGCAATATTTGTTAATGTACGCCATTTAATCTGTCCCCATCTCCTGTATTAACACTCTGCCGGGATTAATCAGCACACACTCTACTAAATGACTCAATTTATCTGTCACACACACACACACACACACACTGTCACACAAACTGTCACACATATGCACAGACACGCAAACAAACAGATTCATACTCACTCTTTTATCTTACTGCAGAAGTCATGTCTACACACACACACACACACACACACACACACACACACACAAACTGGGCGGCGGGAGGCGACAAACACTCACATTGATTATTCTATCACTTCAGTCGTCACAACAACAGCAATCAGTGTTATTGTTTCATTGGAATGAAAGCAGCCGCTGCCATTTGTGTGTGTGTGTGTGTGTGTGTGTGTGTGTGTGTGTGTGTGTGTGTGTGTGTGTGTGTGTGTGTGTTAAACAGCTGACAGCGTACATCTTGTGGGAGCTCGGCTTTGAAAGTCGGGGGGCTATTTTAGGGGCTGAGTTCAGAGGTGGAAGGTCACGGTTGTGCTTTTTAGGAGGTTCAGGGCGCGAGGACGAATTAAAGTTAATGGGACGTCCTCGCAGATGTTGTTGGCCGGGAAGAGAAGGAAGGAGGGAGCACTAACATTTTAGAACGGGGAAAGGAACTAGGAATGATAGAAAGACAGGAAAGAAAGACAATCTGAGGAAGAGAGAAAATGGAGGGAGTGTGAGAATAGAAGACGGGACGAATTAAAGTTAATGGAACGCCCTCACAGATGTTGTTGTTGACGGGAAAAGGAGGTGAAGAAAGAACAAAAAAACGAAGTAGATATAAAAATGTTGGGAGAGAGAGACATGATGAGATGGAGGAAAAAAGAGGAGAGGAACAACAGATATCGTAGGAGAACAAAATAAAAAGACAGTGGCGGAAAAACTGGAGGGAGTACAGGAATGGAAAGATGGTGAAAAAAACGGAAAAGACAGAAAAAATGGGAGAAAGAAACTAGGAATGAAAAAAGGTAAGAAAGGGAAGAAGGAAACAAAAGAAAGGAACAGATATTGGAAGACAGCGCAAAAATAAAAAGACAGGAAGGAAAAACACTTTCAGAATAAGAGAGAAAATGAAGAGAGTGTGGGAATGGAAAGGGGGAGAAAGAAAAGTGAAAAGAAAGAGGAAAAAATGTTGGGAGAGAGAAAATGGACAGAGTTCCAAAAAGGAAAGGGCAAAAAAAGAACGACAGGAAAAATTAGGTAGAAGACAAAAGCTGGGAATGAAACAAGGTAAGACAAATTACGAGGGCAAGATAAAAAGACAGGAAAGGAAAACTGAGGGGAAAGAAAAAAGGGAAGAATGAAAAGAATGACCTCCTTTTCTCTCGCCTCGTCACCCTTTAACCCTTCGCCCTCCATATTTCCCCCCTCGTCCTTTCTTCTCCCTCCCTCCTCCCTCGGCTTTGTCGACTTTTATTAGCGAGACGTTTGACACTCGGATGACACCTCTGCCTCTCGCCCTCCTCAAGGTTAAGTTCAGCGCGAGTTCACAGACACAAAAGCGTTTCCGTCGCTCCGTCTTCTGCTCCCACAGACGCCTCGTGTCGCGGTGTAACCAAAAGGAAGGTTTAAAAACAGATAAAACACATTTTAAAAAGATAGTTTGAGTTGTTTCTACCTGCAGGACGGAGCTGATGAACATCGGCGGCCCAGAATCATCCCGTCAGTATCAGTACTTCTTTCCAGGGAGTCTCGGGAACATGTGTTGAAAACAAACAACAACACAATACAACAAGTGACAGACTGAATAGTAGCGACTGTCTGCGCAGTCAAGATGACTGATGGTTTGTCATGTGCTGCTGTTTGTTAGCAGCACAAAAGAAAACATGTGGACGCCAGTGTTTTCATTCTCTGAAGGATAAGTTTGAAAGAAAAGGGACGAAAAACGCTTCTGAGAAAACTACAATTACAATCAAAAGACATTCAATAAGAAGAAAAAAAGCTTTTGGAAGGCGAGTGAAGAGAGAAGCAAAAGGTTTGAGACGAGTAGAGCCGCTGTGAGGAAGAAGGAAGAAGAATCATACAGACATCCGACTTTTAGTCAGACACGACGCTGACTTTGGTCTCTGAATTTAAACTTTTTAGAATTCTGATAAAAATTCCGGGGGGAAAAAAATGAATTCAGAATTCTGGGGGAAAACATAAAATAAATAAAAAATCAGAAATCCGAGAAAAAGGAATCAGAATTCCAAAAGAAAAAAAAAAAATTCACAATTCCTGGAAAAGGAATCAGAATTCCGAAAGAAAGAAAAAAAAAATCAAATTTCCGAGAAAAAAGAATCAGAATTCCTGGAAAACGGAGTCAGAATTCCAAAAGAAAGAAAAAAAAATCAGAATTCTAAGAAAAAGTGAGAAATCTAAGGAAAAAAAAAGAATCATAATTAAAAAAACAAAAAAACCCCAAAAACAAACAGAATTCAGAGAAAAAAAAGTCAGAATTACATGAAGGGAAAAAAAAAAACGTATCACTGAAGTATTTCTTTCCAGCGTTCCCGTTCCTCTTCTGCAAATAATCTTTTGATGAGCTGTTTGGTAATTTTACACTCATTATAATTTGCCCTACAGAAAAGTGTTGCTGCTCTGACAGGAAACGATATTAAAGTCTAACTACAGTAAATAATGTTGTTATCTTGGACTGCAGCAAACATGAAAATTCTCCATAAACCTGAACCAATTAATTGATTCATCAAAGACTCGTCACCTGTTACATTAATCTGCAACTACTTCAATAATCCATCAATCGGTTTGAGTATATTTTAGAAAACAGAAGTCAAAACTCTGATTCCAGCTTGTTCGATGACAGTGAACTGAAGATCTTTGTAATGTGGACAGAACTAAATTCAGTCAGAACATCAGGACGAATGTTTTACTTTTACCTGCGTCTGCTCAGCTCAAGTAGTCAAACCCACAAACATCACAGGTGTTTTTACACCTGGCTGAGGTGGAAACGTCTGGAGATGAAAACGTGGCAGCAGACGAGGACTTCGTCTCTCTGCTGTGTGTGAGACGCCATCAGATAAAAATATCAATGCCACGTTTCCATCATCACTGATCTCTCTTCTCTTCAGGTTCAACATGGCTGCTTCCAATAAATCAATGATCTTAACTATTTGTTCTTCATCCTCCTCCTCCTCCTCCTCAGGGCTGGACCTGCCCTTCATGATGATGCCCCACCCTCTGCTGCCCATGGGGCTGCCTCCCGCCTCTGTGGCCATGGCGATGTCACAGATGAACCACCTGAACACCATCGCCAACATGGCCGCCGCAGCCCAGCAGATACACACCCACGTACACCGCGCACCTGTCATCAAGGTAAAACACACACTCCCTATTTGTTAATGTCTCCAACATGGCGGCATCTCGTCCGTAACCCACGGTAACCACGGTAAAGGCCTCTGATGATTCAGAGTGTGTGTTAGTTCCACCTCACCGATTCATTCCCCCTCTCTCTCTCTCTCTCTGCTCAGGAGAGAGTGTGTGACAGTCCTTCTCTCTCTCCATCTGTTGATGAGGCCAACACTCCTCTGCAGTCGCAGCCCAGCAGCTCGGCCTCCAGCTCGCCCGAAAGACTCGGTACACACACACCAACATCACAGCACACACACACACACACACACACACACACACACACACACACACACACACACACACACCGACACCACAGCACACACACTGATGTGACGAGGACAGAAAACAGAAATATGTGGTCCATTTTTTGGAGACTTTTCAATCGATTTTTAAGCTCAAATGTCACATTTTTAATAGTTTCACCTCCTAAATAAATTCATATTATTGTTCTGTTAGTCTTCTATAACATAGAAGTAAATATGTTTGACTTTTTGACACTTTCAGACATCAATATAGACGATAATAAAACCACAACATGCTCAGTTTTTGGGGGGCTGATGTTATTTCTGTTAGATATTATAAAGTAAAAGATAGAAATATCAATATGTCGGCCAATGATCTCTCAATAATGTGCATGCCAGTGTTCTGATTTTAAGAAAAGTGAGTTGAAACGGATGAAAATACGTAAATTATACTAGATTTTAAAAGAGCATATTCAAAGTGAAGGATTAAGTATAAAAGGTTATTCTAAAAATACAGAATAAAGGAAAAATAAATAATTGTTCAGACTTTTTAAATTCACAAAGATTCTGACTTAAGTCTCAGAATTCATGAAGATATTTAACATTATTTCTCAAATGTGGTTCAAACGACCCTCAGTAGAACTCGACCAATACAGATATTTTTGGCTTTGACTCCTTAAATGTGACTAATATATGAGGAGAAAGCTAAATATTTATAAATGTAATGGTCTAAAATGGCTTCTCGCACTGAAACGGTTCACTTCCTTTGGAATATAATAATCATAAACGACTCTCAGCATCTTTTTCTGCATTATAGTCTCTAAAAAAGCACGTTGTCACGTTGGACTTCTCTACAATATGAAATATATCTGCGACATGGCCGACGATATCAGCATGTGGATGATGGAAAACAAAGTTAGTTGTAGCTGGAGTTCACAACCCAGAAACTGATCTGATGAAGACAGAAAACAAACACTGTCGATGCTTCTCAGTTACAGAAGCCTCCATCAGCATCACGAGTCATATCAGGTGAAACACGTCTGATACGGAGAGTTTTGTTTTAGCAGCAGCTGGAAGAAAAAGCTCGTTTTCACGATCCGTCGATGAGAAATCACCGATTCACTCGCTGCTACATTTCCAGGAAAAAGTCACGAATATTTACTAAATATCTCCCGATAACGACCAACGTCCCCGTTATCTTAAACCCACTTTACATGTTTATATATCCAGATTAATTAAGATAAATAAAATACACACTTGACACACACATGAATGCAACCACACTTTGTTCACACACGCCGTGCTTTCTCCTTCAACAGGACTGGTGTCAGCTGATGCAGATGTTGCGTTGCCCAACCCGGCTGCACCCATCAAGAAAATAACAAAGGACAAAGGTTGGACACCACACACACACACACACACACACACACGCACACACACACTCTCACAGAAAGATATATACAATTCCGACTATTTGCGGGTGGACAACACACTTTGAGACGTGGGGATAATCCATTACGCCGTCTTAATCTAAACCTCCACCCATTTCTGTGTGACAACTGACAAATTGGTCGTCACTTAGGAGGGCTTTCCTCATCTACTGTATTTATACACACACACACACTCGCTGGAAACACACTGCAGAGGCCACGGCACGGACACACAAACACAGAAACAGAAGCGTCAGGATGTTCGGCCCCCCCCTATTGATCACCTGTCTCTGAGCTATCAATCAGAGGAGCGAGGGAGGGTGGGATAGATAGATGGAGGGAGGAGGGGGGAGGCTAAGTGAAGGAGGCATGGCTAAAAGGGGTCAGCGGGTCGCACACTAAAAGCATGTGGGGCCTCTCCTTCCTCCATCGCACGCGCTGGATTTTCCGTTTCTTCCAACACATTCTGTTTTCATCTCGTCCGCCGACCTCAGCAGCAGCAGAGAGGACGCTGCCGTTAAAATCAATACAGAAAGAGAGAAAAGAAAAGAAATCTGTCGCTGCCTCGCTTAAAGAAAAGAGAAAGAAATCCAGCTCCTCTGAGTCAAAAGTGTCCAAATGTCAACGACTTCCACTTGAATTTAGAAAAAACACGTTCTGTGTTGTGTTTCACACACACACTGAAGGAGGAGTCGGCTGCAGAGACAGAAAAGCTGCTTATTGATGGATGTTTTAGAGAGATTCTTCCACCTTTACTGGACAGAGAGGCGAAGAGTCGGACAGGAAGCTGAAGGAGGGAGAGGAGTTAGATATGTAGCACCAGCTGGATTCAAACCACACAGAGCGCGGCTACGGTGGTGATATTTTTTAATTTGAAGTCAGCGACACAGCTTCAGTTAAACAGAAGCACACTGCAGATACATATATGTTGAATGTTACAGGTGTAAATCACTCATTCACTCTCGATAAATACGATATTATATTGATATTTCAGACAACAACACAATCTCTCTCTCTCTCCACGATATGATCCGATTCAGAGATCATCTTCTGTTCTGATTCTGGCCACGTGGAAATAAAACACGTTTCATTTTAAACCCCAAACTTAAACTTACTTGCATTAACTCTGGCAGTTAAATCAAGATGTTGCAGCAGAACACTTTCATGCCCGCGAGAAACACAAATCCGTCTGTGTCGAATGTTTGGAGGAGAGCTCGATCGAAAGGCGATTAATCACCAATAATTTTGGCAATTGATTGGTTATTTTTTCCATTAAAAAAGTCAAACATTTGCTGCTTCCAGCTTCTTAAACATGAGGATTTGCTGATTGTCTTTGTCGCTCCTGACAGTAAATGAAGAGTCTGTTTGCTGGACAGAAGAAGCGATTTAAAGACGTGACTTTTGATTGAATGTGCGTCAAAATGAACAGAATAAACAATAATGAATATAATGTTCAGTTGCAGCATCAGTCTGGCTTTGTTCGGGGTAATATCTGTTACTTATGATCAAAGATATAAACTTCTTGTGCTGCTCCGGATCAACTTCCCGGTTTTTGAGTCACGTTGATAACCAGAATAGTCTGAGCGGAGTTTACTGCCCATCTCCAGGGAAAATACCAGACAACAAAACGTTCTCTGCGGCTCTCCGTCCATCTGGAAGGTATACTGGAGCAATTACTGCAGCAGAATCACATAATAAACCAAACCTGTGTTTGTGATAGAGAGTGACCTTCCTGTGTCTCATATCCTCGGCCTGTGTTTGAGTGTCGCTTCCTGTTTTGTTGTAATCACACTCAAATCCAGAGTTTATTAAATATTTGAGGTTTTTCTGGTGATCGGGGGGAATTCCACCGATAAATCCAACGTGCCAAGTCGCAAACAGCCTCAAATCTGACTGTTTAGTTCTGATGTTACTGCCCGTCCCTTTTTCAAAATAAAAGCACTAGATCGAGCTGTAGTGAAACGTTGCTGTGACACCAAAACAAGTGTTCACTCTTCCTGTCTTCTGTCGCTTCTCCTCCCTCCCTCCACGTCTGTAATCCTCTCCTCGTCTTTCCTTTTTAATCCTTTTAAAACGCTCCCTCCGTCCATCCTCCTCTGTCCTCCTCCTCCATTTTTATTTGTGTTTTTCCTCATATTCTCTGCATCATCTTCTGCTGTTTGTCCTTTACCGAGCTCACCTCTCATCCCACTTATCCTTTGCTTCTCTCTCCTCTTCCCCTTGTCCTCCGTTCCCCACTTTCTTAAATTTCGAAAATGAGGAAAGGAAAAGACGGGAAACAGGAAGTTAAATGATGGGGAAAGAGGGACATTATTCGATTTTTGACCTAAAGAAAAAGAGGGAAAGAATCCAGGAAATCAGGAAGTGGAAGAAGGAAAAGACAGAGAGTCAGAGAGAGAGAGAAGGAAGTTGGGAAGAAGATGAAGATGAGGGGAAAAAACAAGTGCAGGAAAGGTGATGAAGAGCGATACGAGAGAGAACAGGGAGTAAAGGATGTATGGATGAAGTGGCAGATAGTGGATAGAGATGGTGTGTGTGTGTGTGTGTGTGTGTGTGTGTGTGTGTGTGTGTGTTAGAGTGCATCTTAATCAGCGTTAATTTCACAGCAGAGTTAACCCAGTTGTCAGTGTGTTAGGCATTAAGGGCTGATCAGACACTGTGACGCACTCGCAATGAACGCACACACACACACACACACACACGCTCAAATCAAGGATGTCTTTAATCCTTGCCAATTAGTGCCCCACATGATTGTCTGAATACTAACGACCTCTACGTGTGTGTGTGTGTGTGTGTGTGTGTGTGTGTGTGTGTGCGTGCGTGCGTGCGTGCGTGCGTGCGTGCGTGTGTGTGTGTGTTGTAATTGATTTCTCTGATGCTGCTTCGTTGCCTTTTATACCTTAGTAAACATCAACATTTCATAAACTTCACTCGGAGCTCGTGACGACGCGCCGCTGATGGAAAACACGCTCAGATTCGTGGAGTTTAACGCGCGATTAAAGGAGCAGTTCCACTTTTTTTTTTTTAGGCGGAGACACACTCACAAATTCACTTGTTTCTGGAGCGCTCGAGGAGAAGATGTGACGATCATACAGTTTGATAATCGTCCCGGTTTCACGCTTAAAATGTTGTCCGTTATTTCAGGACGCTGAATGAAACCAATGAGGATTAATTATGGGAAGTTTGACGTTATTTATTTGTTCTAGTCTCTCGACAAACAACAATAATCCAGTACAAAAGAATAAATAAAGATTAGGTACATTTGAGGGTTTGGCCTTTTTTTTCGGCAGGTGTTCTGGTTCTGTAGTATTCTGGTTGTGCCGGCAGTTGTTTATTTTTGTTGAATTTTCCTTAATTTACAAGCGATGATCATAGAAAAATAATGTGCCATCATGTTTTAAATAAAACTATGATGTTTTAGAACGTGTTTAATACTAAAGTTAGGTCATCTCTGCATCCGTGTGTTCGTAATATGTGAACTTACAGTCATCAAGACTTAAAAACAGAGGATTTTATGCTAAACTAAGCTAAGCTAACCTTTAATTTAACTTTTTTAGAAAGTTCTCCCTTACATGTTTGTTTGAATTTGTGTTTGTGAAGCATGTTTCATACGTTTCGTATCTAAGAGAATGTAAAGTAAAAAATCAGTGAATACGTTCAACAAACGACAAAAAGATGTTTCCTGTTAATCACTAACAACTTATTCAATAAAGTTCTTTAAACAAGCAAGAAAGGTTTTCTACAGTTTTAATAACAAGATGTTAATATTTTATAGTGACATGAAGAAGGTAAATATTTAATGTTATAAAATAAAAACTCCTTAAAATGAGAAAAAAAGGAAGATTGAAAAGTAATAAACTTAACAAGATGAACTAAAATCCAGAAGAATACAGTTGGATAAAAACAAAGACTTGTCACAATGTGAAACTCAAATAAAACTATATTATCTAAAGTTGTATGTTCTGTGGTTTGCTCCTCACAGACGAGTCTCCGCTGGGACAAGCCCTGCCCCCCGGCTTCCCTGCTCCGTTCCTATTCGCTGACGGCCTGTCGTCAGTGGAGACCCTGCTCACCAACATACAGGTAACTTCCCGTTTCATCTCACAGACTGAACGATCCACCCGTTGATGTGACGGTGGAGAGAATACCGCTGGGTTGCGTTGCGAGTCTTCAAAGCGAGCGTCTCGTTTCAGGGCCTGCTGAAGGTGGCGGTGGAGAACGCCCGGGTGCAGGACAAACAGATCCAGGCGGAGAAGAGGGAGCTGAAGATGGAGCTGTACCGAGAACGAGAGATGAGGGAGAGTCTGGAGCGACAGCTCACCTCCGAACTACAGAGCAGAGGTACCACTTTAAATCCAGAACGACGATGCGGAGAGAAAGAAATCTGTTCAGACTGAAATTATGATCGTGTTTCCTCTTCAGCCTCCATCCAGAAGCGCCTGAAGAAGGAGAAGAAGGCCAAGAGGAAGCTGCAGGAGGCGCTGGAGTTCGAGTCCAAGAGGAGGGAGCGGGTGGAGGACGCTCTCAAACACTCGTCCTCGTCCTCCCCCTCTCCCGAGCCGCTGCACGCCGCCAACAACAACACCAAGAACGGTACGGCGGACGGGATGTGTCGGGTTGTGTTCTGACCTTCTGTCTTTCATCTCCCAGCCTCGTCTGTTTGCTTAAAATCTCCTTCATCACTCTTTCTTTGGACTTGTTCAAGTCTCTTGTTCTCCTCCTGTCTTGTTTGGTTCTTTTTCCTAATCTGCACTTCCTGTTCTCCAGTGTTTAATCTGTGTTTTTCTATCTTTTCATTCTCTTTCTTTTCGTCTCAGAGCTTTCGGGTTCCTCGTCGCTGTCTTTGATTTAAATGTTTTGCTGATCGCTTCCTTCCTCCGTCTCCCTCCGACATGATTCTCCAGCTTTGTGTTGACGCTGGCTAACACTTGTTGTCTCTGAGCTCTCGCTAACAGGCCGCTGCTGTTTCTCTGTCAGCCTTCCATAAAATCAGCGTAATCGCCAGCAGCAGCGAACGTGCAGTTAATCAGTCTGTGCAGCTTCACTGCAAGTCGACTCAAATAACAGGCTAGGTGACTTATATTGTCGAGTACTGCAACGATTCAGGACGATTAAGTTAATCTCCAACTATTTTGATAATCTGTTTCAGTCAAAGTTCTCTGATTCCAGCTTCTTAAATGTGAATATTTCCTGGTTTCTTTCCTCCTCTGTGGCAGTAAACTGAATATATTTGCTGTTGTGGACAAAACAATTACAAACCAAACATCTCATCGATTATTCAAGAGAATAACCAACAAATTAAAATGGTTAGATGAAGCCAAAAATGCTGAATATTTCCTGGTTCTAGCTCCTCAGATGTGAAGATTTAATGCTTTTTTAAAGTCTTGTCTAATAGAAAATCAACTTTATTTGGGTTTTGGACAAACTTAGTGATTTGAAGACGTCACCTTGGACTCTGGGAAATGTTCTTTACATTTGAACATAAATTCAGGGCTGATGAAATGTTTTGTGGTCCAAGTCAAAGGCAACATGCACACCGCTAGTTTTTTAATGGTGCAAGCGTGTTTTTAAATAAATTAATTTATGCAGAGGTTAAAGAAGTGTGCAGGAGTGACTGTTTCCTTTGCAATTGAGGTTTCGTAGTCTAAACATGAAATGGCTCCACACAGAAACCCCAAATAAATTTGAAAAGATGTTATTTACACTCCAGAATTCGCAGTCAAGCACGCTAACACCTTTAGCCTAGCAGCTACACGGAAGATTTCCCGCTTAAAAAAGGGTGTAAATGTTATATTTTCAGATAAATTCAGGATCTTAACGAGCTGCATGGAGCCGTTTTCTGTCCTTCTCACTGTTTTAGCGTTTTAAATCAACCCCCACAGCTTCACCTGACGTCCCATCAGCATGGGACGAGCAGATAATGAGTGAATTTCTAATTATTTCTGGTGAACTGTTCCTTTGAGTGATGAAGGGAAAAAAACAGAGACATGTTGAAGCCACTGTTTAAATCTACAGGGATGTGTATTTTGGGTGCAGTATCGGTTTGGCAACCGATCGGGATCGCAAACAAATAACACCAGACCTCGTTTCTCCACAACAACTCTTTGGCACGGCTCGGTTTCTGTCGCGAGGAAGCAGCCAAATGTGTTTTTATTCCCCGATACCAAAAAAAACCCGAGAGCAGTTAAACTGTTTTAACAATTAACATCAAGAGATAAAAGGGAAATAAGTAACATCCAAAAATATAATTCTCTGGACGGATAGCTGTGCTTGCGTCCCTGTTTGCTTTGTGAGCCCGGTTTGTTTTCGACCCGCTCACAGTTACAAGGTGCTGTTTGTGTTTTATTGGCCGACCCACTGAGACTCTGTCTTGTCTCTGTGTTTCATACCAGACGCTGCTGTAGCCGAGGATAAACCCGAACTTAATGGAAACCAGCAAGACAACGGCGCTGTACAAGGTACCTGAGCGCGCACACACACACACAAACACACACAAACAAACAATAAAAAAAATATCATAAAACACACACGGCCTCACAGCCGGAGACACACTGGAGCATGTAGGCTCACGCTGCTGCGCACACACATGCCGCATATTAACAGGTATGACACTGTACACGGGCATGTTCAAAGGCAGGCGCACACACACACACACACACACACACACGTGGTGGGCACATGTGTGTGTTGGGGCCCAGGCTAGATTAGTGGAGACATTTAGCAGACGCAGAGACACTGTGGCCTCCCTTTGATGTGCACCTTATCAGACACACATGTGAGTGTGTGTTTGGAAATATTTCATTGAGTGTGTGTGTGTGTGTGTGTGTGTGTGGAGGAGCTGGAGGGTGAGGACATTTTTAAAAAGTAGGACACATTTTGGAGAGTGTTGAGGACGTTAATGAAAGTCACAACATATTTTGGACAGCGTATATATCACGGTAGATTATTTTAACGATGTAATTAATTAGCTGCCGGGTCTGTAAAATGTTTCAACGCGACGTCCTCAAATGTCTTGTTCTGTCCACAACGGCAAAAAACATTCAGTTTACCGTCACAGAGGAGAAGAAAAAAACTGAAGATATTCACATTCAAGAAGCTGGAATGAAGAATTGTGACGATGCTGCGCTGCTTTTCTAAAATGTTACTTTTGGAAAGTTTCGGCGATGCAGAAATTCAGGAATACCAGGGTGTTTTTGCAAAGTCGGGACAGAAATGTTAGATAAGACTACTTTTATGAAGATGAGGACAAAATATAGAGAGAAAACAGAGTCTTTGCGAAATAGTAACGACAGGAATGATCCACCACATCATCCGATGTTTATTAAACGCAGTCACATTCATTAGCTGCTCGTGAGCACTTTGTACGGCTTCGTTAGCACTGACAGATTATTAAAAGCTTGTTTTAGTACAGACAGTTCTGAAGACGAGGACACCAAAAATCAAGTACATTTTCGGGACAATCAGGAAAGTTTTCCGGGACGTTCTGTTTTGGAGGCTCTTGACTTTTTTGGGAAAGTGAGTACGGTTCAGAAAATTGTAAGAATTTGACCAAGCGAAGACATTTTTAAGGAAACGTTTTTTGCCGAAAGAGAAACCTCGTCTGGTCCTGATTTCCTGAAAAGGCGGTCTGGAGGGTGAAGACTCGGGTTTAGCTTCATGTTGGCGTCGTGGAGTTGTGAATGCATTATGCCAATGAGGGTCCTCACAAGTACAGTACGGACGCGTGTGTGTTAGTATGCATGTGTCGTCCTCCTTCCACCAGCTGTGCTCAGTCCTCCCTGACATTGAAAACCTTCACTTGAAACTCTGCGTGTGTATAAATGAATATCTACAGGAGTGTGTGTGTGTGTGTGTGTGTGCGCGCGCTCTGTACCTGTAGTTGTGCATTTAGGTGTGTGTGTGTGTGTGTGCGTTTGATCCACACTCTGGTGAGACAGGGAACTCTAATTAGCTCTCTCTCCTCTTTAGACCCCTTTTAGATCCCCTCTCTTCTGCAAGCCAAGCACTCCAACACACACACACACACACACACACACACACACACACACACA
>CAEMYA010000001.1:243669-275251 GCA_903131615.1 Diplodus sargus | reverse complement strand
AAGGGGGGACGTGTCAAAAGTAGGAGGAAAGAGAAAAGTGAAAGGAGAGGAAAAAGGGGGAGAGGAAAGATGGTGAGTAAAAGGAGGATTGAAGGAGAGGAAAAGAAAGGCCAGTGCACAAGAGGAAAGGAAAAAAGGGGATGTATGGGATAAGAGGAGGAAAAGGAGGACAGGAGAAAGAGGGATGAGGAGGAGGAGGAGGAGGAGGAGTGTGCAGGTTCCTCTGGAGGAAGTTGAAAAATGTGACCTTGTTCCGAGACCTGGTGACATTTCCTCCACCCAGCTGATAGACTTTTAACAAGGCAGGTCAGTGTCATTTTTAACCAGGACAGGAAACACACACACACACACACACACACACACACACACACACACACACACACAGGTGTATTTCATGGTGACAGATAGCGGTGGGTGGGGGAGGAAACAGGGTTGCCAGGTCAACACGGTGACAAAAAAGCTACAGAAGAAGAAGAAGAAGAAAGCAGCAGGAACGATGAGCCGACAGAAATGAAGCTAATTGTCTCAGTTCTAATCTTCTGTTTGTCTTTTGGTTCTGGACCGCTGGCCGGACAGAAATAGATAACCTTTAGTCGACAAGCCGATTAATAGATTCATTAGAAACATGTGTTTTGCATATCCAGGGCTTTTTTCACCTCCACCATCCCAGAGAGAAGCTAAACTGTCCTCAAATCAGAGGCTTGTTTCTTCACTTTGTCAGCTTTAGCTGTTATTTAAAAACATACTGTCACATTTAAAGTACTTTTACGTACAAACGTACAAAGTTTAATACTTCAGCACATTTATTTACTGTAAAATGTTCATGTTTTTAGCTGTGTTTAGCCCAGTCAGCTGTTCCCTCTATGAGCACCTGATGTTAGCTGTAAGCTATTAGCCTTTAGCTCGATTAGCTCCTTTAGCTGTTAGATCTATTAGGTCTGTTTACTACATTAGACGTTCTCTCTTAGCCAAACAAACCACCAGACTCTGCCGGCAACTGTCTAGCTATGTTAGCTGTTAGCTCTTTTAGCTCCTGTTGTTAGCTGTAAGCCATTAGCTGCCTTATTTTCTAGCTCGATTAGCTTCAAGCCCATAAATCTATTAGCTCTATTACCTCCCTTAGATGTGAACTATTAGCTCTGATAGCTGTTAGCTCTCTTAGCCAAACACATCTACGGACTCAGTTTCCCACTCTCTGACTCCGTCAGCTGTTAGCTGTAAGCTATTACCTGCCTTAGCTTTCAGCTCCATTAGCTCCTTTAGCTGTTGGGTCTGTTGGCTCCCTTAGGTGTAAGTTGTTAGCTCCATTAATTGTTAGCTTCCTTAAACAAGCACACCACAGGAACCTGCTGACCACTTTCTAGCTCCTGTCATTAGCTGTAAGCTATTAGCATTAGCTCTGTTAGTTCTATATCCTCCTCTATATGTAAGCTATTACCTATAGCAGTTAGCTCCATTAGCTCCGTTAGCTGTTGGGTCTGTTGGCTCCCTTAGGTGTAAGTTGTTAGCTCCATTAATTGTTAGCTTCCTTAAACAAACACACCACAGGAGCCAGCTGACCACTTTCTAGCTGTGTTAGCTCTATTAGCTCCTGTCATTAGCTGTAAGCTGTTTGCATTAGCTCTGTTAGCTCTATATCCTCCACTATATGTAAGCTATTACCTATAGCAGCTAGCCCCATTAGCTCCCTTCGCCGAACACAGCATAGGACTCTGCTGCCCACCGTGTGCTAATGGCTAACTAGCTCTCCTGCTCATTTCAGCAGGGATTTATTCTTCATTATGTTATCAGGGGAAAAAAATAATGTGCTTTTCTGGATTAAAACGCATCTTGTTTCTCTTAGGTGACACATTAAAGTAGCCGGTTAAAAATGCAACAGCATGAGAAGACGTTTGTACGTACAAACACGCCTTTCATCCGCGAGGCGTCCAGGGAAGATCTCTGTTCACGCCGAAGACATTTTCTGTTCTCCCCGCGATGCTGCGACGCCATTAGTCTCGACCCCCCGTGCATATCGATGATGAAAGTAATCGTTAGTTGTGGCCTTAATTACCAGACAGACGTGTAGTGTGCTACAACATGAGGACCGGCGTGAATCCAGCCTCCGACAACAAACATGAAAGTGTAAAGTTACAGCTGAAGTTTTAAGGACAGCGCTGGGAGGATCAGAGCGGCGACTTCTTTTTTTTTTTTTTTTTTTAAGTTGCAGGACAGTTTTTTAAGCACCGGGCCAAACCTGCCGCCTAAAGGAGAAAAAGAAAGGACAGGAGAGGACAGAGAGAAGAATGGGTCGGGATAAAAATAATATGAGAGTAACAGATAGAGGACAGAAGGGAGCAGAGGGGAGGTGAGGAGGAGGAGGAGATGCATGTAGAATAGAGGGATGAAAGAGGAGGAGAGGAGGGGGTCTGAGTGGATCGTGGAGTGATAAAAATAGGGAAGGGCAGGAGATGAGAGGGATGAAAAGGAGGGAAGGCAGGGAATATGAAGGAGGAAACCAGGGGCGAGCGCCAGATGAAAGAGAAAATTTAAGGAAGTTTTTTTTTTTCTCTCTCTTTCACTCCAACACGGAGACCTCAAACCTGTTTCACATCCAGAAAAAACAAAGAATGATGAATAGAGGACAAAAACGAGAGGGTAAGATGATGATGATGACGATGATGATGATGACAAAGAGCAGAGGAGGAAGAAGAGGAGTGAAGAAGTTGTGGAAGGGCAGGAGGAGAAAGAGGTGCAGGATGGAAAAGAGGAGGAAAGAGGAGGGGAGGGCAGGTTTATGGTTGCTGTTATGCAGAAATGTAAACACTTTGCAACGTTCGCAGAAAACAATGACACCGCGGGGAGAGGAAGGTGTGCACGGAGTGTGTTCCTGTTGTGTGTTCCTTGCGTGTGTGTGTGTGTGTGTGCGCACGTGCTCCTGTGTGGGTGGGTGCAGCAACAGCACTACGGGGAGCGGAAGGAGAACGACGGAGGTGAAATGAGAGAGAGAGGAGAGAGAGAGGAGAGAGAGAGAGCCGACCCCGGCAAAATTGGAGATATGAGATTTCTATCACAAACGGATGCTGCATAAAAGGCAGAACAAGATGCAACACTTTGAGCTAAAAACCACGTCCTGCTTTAATAATCATGACCAGAGCGTGAAGCTGCTGCACAAACGCAGCTCGTTACATTTGGTTTTAGAAGTTTCACCGGTGGAGCAACAACAGTTCCATGAGGTGTTAGTGTGGCTACCGTTCAAACTGAAAACTATCGTAGGAGTCCCAGATTGACCTCAAACTCCTGGATCTCCTGCCACGTGGCAGCAGGGTGAACAGACCGGGTATGAACTTGTGTCATCTCTTTGGCTTTAACTGTAATATCAATGAGGTGTTTACATCAACTATTACTTACTTTTCCTATTATAATAGCCAACGCGGCTATTGCTCACAAGCATGATTGATTTCCAAAGCGAAAAACAACAATAAGAATCACAATTAGACCCAGAAACTCTGATTTCAGTGCTTTGAAATTAGTAAGTCGGCAGGTTTTGTTTCTGATCTATAACAAAACAATTCCAGTTTTAAGCCGGGTCAAGTCTCGGTGGTGAGAAGAGACGCGTGTCAAAGTCTCTTTCCCAGCTGATATAACACATATAGATATAATACCATCCTCCCTCTTCACCCTGTTCGCCTCTTTTGGTTGAAACGCTGAAACATCTTCAACTATTTTGATAATTTAAATGTTTGAAGTCAATTTTTTAAGAAGAAATACCCAAAATTCACTAGTTTCTGCTTCTCGAATGCGAAAAACAACATCTATATATAAACAAATAACCGTTTGGTCATTCAAATGTCAAACTAGAATGGTACTTAGTAGAGCGCATACCTCCGCCGTGATCCAACATCATCTCCTTTTGTCCTACTCAGAGATACCAGCCACCTGAATATGCCTGATGTTTTTAGTCTATCATACAATGTTAAAAACAGTAACCTGTAAAAAAAAAAAAAAATCCAATAAACCGACACAGATGAAAAATTACGTCTCAAAATTTCTTCTTTTGTCCAACAAACAGTCCAAACCCAAGAAGTTTTCATTTATATACTATTTGTCATAAATGACCAAAAAAGTCAGCATATCCTTCTATGTGAGAAGCTGAAACCAGAACGATTAATCAATTATAGAAATGTTGTCCATTTTTTGTTTCCATACTAACTCCCGTGTCTTTATTTTTTCCCAGAATCCCGGGCGTTCCTGAAGACCCCCATGATGTTCTAGAGAAGAGGGACTCCGCCTCCTGAAGCCCCGCCCCCTCTCACCTTCCCCCCGCCCCCCTCCTGCACAGAAGAACTCCACCAGCCCGTTTCCACAGCAATCACAACGAAACAATGAGACTACTCGGAGACCCGCCCCCCCTCGTCTGGACTCACTGTAGGGGGGTCGTCGTCCTCTCTCTACTTCTTTCTTCTATTTCTTCTTTTTAGACAAACTTCACTCCATTCATTCCTCTTTTTCTCTCCCTGCACCGGGAACTCCTCCCATCCCTCGACTGTTTCAAGAAACTGAACGATAAAAACCATTCCCGAGGGGGGGAAAGGTCACCACGAAGCAAAAGGGACCAGATTTGGAAACTTGTTTGGACTTCCTGTGGGAACAACGGATCGATCTGATTGGATGAAATTTACTTCAAGACTTGTTGATCGGTCCAATGACACGATGGCGAGATGATGATGATGATGATGAAGAGACTACACGTTCTTATTTACGGGAGAAAAAAAGAATAAGTTTCAAACCCCGCCCCCTCTGGATTTGACGTGACTTCAGTCACTGGCTGTCGGTCAACACCCTCCCTGATTGGACGGTAATCAGCTGATCGGAGGAGCTCAGGACTGGAGGACGAGGGGTTTAGAAAAAAAAAAAAGAAGAAGAAGTGGACAAAAATATTGGAAAGGGAGAAAAAAAAAACTGAAGAGGAAAACAACTTGGGAGGCTATTTCTGTCTCTCGTGTTACATCCATTTTTGTTTTCCGTACAGGGACTGAAAAAAAATGCATGGGAAAACTTTTCTTATGTTGTCATTTGGCTTATTTTATCCTCCGTACACTCCAAGTCTCTTTCTTCGTCCTCCCCTTCTTCTTCTTCTTCTTCTTCCTCGTTTTGGCCTCGTTTTTTTCTCTCTTTTCTATAAATCAGCTCCTCTTCCTCTTATATCTTCTCCCTTTACTTCTTCTACGACTTTGTTTTTCTTTCTCTCTCTCTCTTTCTGTAAGGAGGCATTATTCTGAAAATGTTGGATGCAACTTTTCAATGTATGAAGTATTTTCTATCACCCTTAACCTGTGAAATCAGTTTCTCAAAATGATGCAAAAGTACAAAAAAAAACTACAAAAAAAACCAACCTTTTTTTATTACAACGGAGTGATTTTTAGACACGATATTATATCCTAAAAAAAAGGTACGTTGAATTCTCTTCCTCGTCTTTGGACCTTTTCACCTTTTGACCCCTGTTCCCCCGTGACCAGGAAGTAGTTGTCGAGTTTCTCGGGTTTGTAGACGTAAAAGACGAGGGGCGCTTGATTTGTCTGTTTTTAAACTGACCCCTAGATGTAAACTTTCCAAAATAATTTAAACTTTCGTTCCTTTTTTTGGTTGAATTTGTTAACTTCCGAACCCCTGACTGCCCCGCCCCTCCGTGAAGTGACGAAGACAACTTCAGGTGTGGAAATCAAGCGCTCCTCAGCTCCATCAAACACAAGAGACGTTCTCTCCGCCCCCCCCGACTTTCTGACCTACTAAAGAGTGCAGACTGTTGTGTTGCAGTTTTGTTTATTCCACTGCGTGTTTTATTTGTTTGTTTATTTGTTGATTACTATTTGAAATGTGTACGGGAGGGTTCAGGGCGGGTGGAACCACGGGGTGGGTGGGCTTTTTTGTGGGGTTAAAGGGGTATTCCGTGTAGATAGATAAACGACATTCAGAGTTTTCTTGTTTTTTTTGTTTTATCATTTGTTTCTCCTGATGATCTCTCAGTCTGTCACTGTTCTCTGGGTTTGAGCTGACTGCAAATATACAGTATTATAATGACTGCTGTCTGCTGGTGTTTTACACACACACACACACACACACACACACACACACTTTCAAATGAATCTAATCTGATACGTTGTTGTTTGTAAATTAGACATTCCCCAGTGAGAATTTCAATCAAGTACTTCAATTAAAAAAATACAGATTGTTTAAATTGTGTAAATTAAAAAGACACTCAAAGTAATTTGTTGAAGACAAACCTGTAAGATTGTAACATTTCTGACTTTGTCGCCATCTGGTGATGGTGTTAAAAACGTACAGCATGGAAACATCCATGAAGTTGGAAACCAAACACTCTCATCATTTGTCATTTTTGACCAAAATGTTCCAGAAAACTACGAAACCAGGTGAACTGAACTCAAAAACTAGAGCTAGAAGTCCATTTTAAACCGTCCTGCCTGCAGAACAGCTGAAGCCCAGTGAAGATGAGCCAGATCAGGCTGATGATGGATGAAAAACACACATTTTCCATGTGAACAACAACACACAGATTCGGCTGATGCGCCACATGTGAAGTCACCAAAGCTACGAGGACCTCACACACTCACATTCTGCTCCTGAGAGGAAACTTTACTGTTTTAAATCAGCGGGTTTACTTATTAATTGAGATATCTCAGCGGTGGACTGACAGACCAAAGCCCCAGCATGGCCACCAACACGTCAGGGAGCCATACGGGCCGTGTTTCCATCTAACTGATGAGAGAAATTGGAAATAAGGTGCGTTTCCTTCCTCTGGTCTGGTGTAAATAAACATGGCTACGCTAAGTACGGTTTCTCAGATACAGCTGGTGGTTGCAGACAGGAAACAAAACCAGTCGTCTGTTGCTGTTCTCTACTTAAAATGATGTAAACACTGGTCGTGTTTTCATGCTACAGAAATAACTTCTTCTTCCTTGGAAAAAGGTTTCCCCGCTTGCTCTAAACACTGACCTTCAGTTTTCTCAAAAACAGCGTTCAAGTTTTCAGCTAAATTACTCACTAGAGCGCCTAAATCTGCACCAGCCCGCAACGGAAACACATCAGCTCAAAACCACCGCGAGCAGCAGTTTCAGAGATCTTCTGAGAATTTAAATATGTTGAACCAAGTGTTTGTGAGCTGAAGAACCAATTATCTCGGAGGGGAGGACGCGTCTCTTCATTAGAAATACGCCGGCCCGACCAATCGGTCGTCAGCTGCTGCCAGATTTGCAAGAAATGAACACTCATTCATAAGTTAAAACAATTAATCTGATGACATCCTCCCTGTTTTCTCTCCCCAGGACGTCGAATTATCCTTCTGGGATTGTAACACACACACACACACACAATACAAATACAGACAGGCACTCTGGTATTCTGGTAATGTATTCGGCAGACACACACTCACAGTAAACACACACACACGTCGTCTATGTTCCATTTAGACTGTATATTTACTCTGCATTACGAGGTTAATGAGGTGAAGCCTTTCCCTCTTTCTCTCTCTCTCTAATGGATCTCTACCTCTCTCGCCTGTACTTCCATCTTTAATCCTCACTCCTTTCCCTCCTTCTTCCCTCTTCTCTCCTTCACAATCACCCCTGATGTCACTCTTTTGATCTCTGCTCTCCATTTTTCTATCCTCTGTTTCATCTCCTCTCCTCTCTCTCTCCGTCTCCATCTCTCTCCGTTTACCAAATAGCTGATGTCACTTTTTCCATTTCCCCCTAATGGAGGCAGAAACACAGAGCGATGGACGGAGAGGAAAAATAGCCAGAGATGAAGAGGGATGGATAGAAAGCGAAAGGAGGCAACCAGGAAGGATGAAAAGGTGACAGCGCAGGGGGGGAGAGAGGAGATTGAAGGATGCGAGAGGCGACGGTGGAGAGAGGAAGAGGGGGAGGAAGAAGAGAGAGACGGAGGTGTTACATGATGAAATGATGTGCGCTTAAAGAACGAAGATGGAGAGAGGGGCAGGGGATGATGGGTAATGAAAAGATAAAAAGTGAGAAGCATGTCTGGGACAAACAGCGACCCATCATCAGAAGGTTCATCATCGATTTTTAAAAAGAGGAATTCCACCTGAAAGCTCTGCTATTGGTCGATCCGACGACTCACTTCTTCTTCTTCTTCTACTTCTGTTGGCTTCACACAAAGTCGGAACATAAAACACAGCCAAGGTTTATCTCAGAGGGGGGAAACAGATCCTAACCCTCACAGATCTACTAGGACTACTGTGTATTTTATGGTTTTCCCACTCTAGACTATCGGTCAGCATTAAGTTTCCGTCCGGCTCATTTAAAGTCACGATTTTTCACCTGCTTTGTCTGAGAATGGATGAAATTGCAGCCAATGTTTGCACACAGAACCTCTGGAAGTTTAGTGTGTATTCAAAAACATGAACCTGGATGTTTTTAGACTTCCGTATGAATTTTTGGTAACATCTGACCTTTTTTAATCAAGTTATAGCCATTTATTATGATATTATAAGAGGTGAGAAACAGGTGTAATCTATTTTAATTTACTGACCACGTAGATGTGAAGTTTACTGTGCAAATATATCACGTATTGCCTGCTGACCCAGAGGAATCAGACTCTTTCTTGGGTTTACGCTCTACGTGAGTTTAGTTTCAGCATACAGATAGGACGAGACTTTCAAGACGTTTTTAGCATTTTTATAAAACCAGGTCTTTGAGGGTTAAAGATTATAAAGCTCACTGTCAATTTACAATCCAGGGATTTAGATGTCAGTATTTGTTCAACGTGTAGCGTGTTCACACGTCTTTTGTGATAAATATTAAAGTAAATTGACGCTGTTCAGTATTAAGTTGTATGGAACAAAAACGTTACAGAGCCACCAGTTTAAAACAGACTAAATAAATGTATTAGACGTTAAAGCACAAGTAGAAAACAGAGGAAACTGAACTGCTACCAGTGTTAGCACGTGCTAACACCAAGCCAGTGGAGATTAAACCAGCTGGTTACAGGAGAGACGCTGACATGAAGCCCGGTGGAAGAAGAAGCTGGTGGCGTTTGTTGAGCTTCAGTACGAGCTGGATGTTAACAACTATGAAGAGAAGATTTATGACTTATGAACTCTGACAGATTACGAGCCTTTTGTATTTCTTTCAGTCACACGCTGAGAAACGTTTGGTTCTTAATATCGGGGTTTTTACACATTTTTGGGTTCAGAGCACTAAGATTGTATAAAATATAAGATTTATTTAATGTGAATGGCGAAAGTTAAGGTTAAAAATTGGATTTTGTGATGTCACATGTGATAGCTCATTAACAATGTTAAAAAAGAAAAAGGATGATGAAAAGACAGAAAGAGTGAAATACAAAATAAAGATTTAAAAAAAGAAGAGAGATAAACAACAGAAAAATACATGAGTGGATGATCAGAAAACAGAAAATGGAACAAACAAAAACAGAGCGAATATAAGAATGAAAAGAGGCGACATGGAAGGACGGACGGAAAAATAAAGAGGGAGGAAACACAAAGGGAGGATGAAAAAGAAAGGAAGGAGATGAATGAAGTGAGGGAGGGACGGAAAGAAGAAGAAGAAGAAGGAGGAGGAGAGAGAGGAGAACAGAGACATTCCCAGACAGAGCAGCCAGGCTGTTAAAACACACACACACACACACACACACACACACACACACACACACACACACACACACACACACACACACACACCTCGCTCCGTCATTAGTCTTCATTAGAGTCTTTATGAGGAAAATTAGAAAGGGAGTTTCCTCCCAAACTGAGCCCTGGGGTCCAACCTGCTGGTGTGTGTGTGTCTGTGTGTGTGTGTGTGTGTGTGTGTGTGTGTGTGTGTGGTTAATTTCTACATGGGGTTTGGTAGATGAAGGAAGGATGTGTGTGTGTGTGTGTGTGTGTGTGTGGGGTCTAATAGGTATGATCTTCATACATTCACACAATAACGATGAACCGGTGTGTTTTCATAAGAACAGAAGAAAAGACGGTGATTAGAAATAAAACTACACAAACGTCTCCACCCATCCACCAGACCCTTTAAGTTTCTGGGTGGAGGTGGAGCACCCAACAAACTCCAAGGATGGAAGGATGCTGGAAAAAAGCGTGAGAAAAATAAGAATAAAAAAAGACAGACAGAAATGACTTTGAATGATTGAACTACGATGGTGGAAACTGACTTGTTTTATTGAAAATAATCCTCTAATTATAGTAGTTCTCATCAGCGGAAGACCACACAAAGTAGCCTCTTGATTTAATCTGATATTTGTCCAAACTGTTTCAATAAGAGCCCTTCAGATGAATCACTGGTCGTCCATCTGACGTCTAATAATTACTGCCGTGTTGCTTTGATAATACACGCCATAAATTAGTGGGACGGTGGCTGTAAGTAGCCACGCAGCTGCCCGCTGACTCCACACAATCACTCCAACTCTACTTTGTCTTCTTAACGGTTCCTCTCATTGACAGGTCTAACGAGCGCCGCGGTGGGCTCAAGTGTCCACATGCAAACAGATGAAACAGAATAACAGCTTCAGTCAGGACTCAGTTTCAGAGCTTGGAGGAGGAGGCGCTGCTCTGAGACTGAAGCATGAGGATCTGAACATATGACCAGACTTGAGGTCTGCTCTCTGCTCTCAGGGACTCGCAGTCCTTCACAACCCTGCTGTCTGCTGGTCCGTATGTTCCCCATTTGACTGAGGACTCCCACTGATGGTCTGCTCATGGAAATCAGATGATACGGCGCCGACTCGGCCCGCTGCCGACTGACCGGACGCTGTGAGTCCTCGTACAGAACCGACTCTCCACAAAACAGACGTCACAGCTGATATAGGAACGAGTTACTGTCACCGGACAACTCAGAAGAATGAGAATGTCAATGCGTGGACACCACGAGCAGGGTGTGTGTGTCTTCTAGTGCGCAAATATCATGTGCATTTGTTTGTGTAACCGTGAATGTGTGTGTGAGAGGGAGAGTGTGTGTCCTGTCCTCTTTGCTGCTGACAGCTTCTCATTATCCACCGACAGCTGGAGGAGGTCATCACTAACCCTGTCACACACACACACACACACACACACACACACACACACACACACACACACACACACACACACCATACTTGTGAGGACGTCATTGACATAAGCCATTCTCAAGCCCCAAACACCGCGTTAGATCCGAACCTCATTCATCTCCTTCATCGTCCACATCATCACTTTAACAAACTGAACTTACCAAAATTGTCTCGGTTTCACTTTCTCACAAATGTCCACGCTTATAAAAAAATAAAATGTCCTCAGCGTGAATTAAAACGTCCACATTTTGCAAAGTTTCCTCTTTACGGCTGGAAATGTTCTCACTTCTTTCAAGACTGCGATCAGTTTATAAATTACCTACAAATCGTTTCACTTTCCCAAAAACATCCCACCGTTTTTCCAACTGTGCTCACTTTCCAAAACCTCCTCACTTTGATCACCTGTTCTATTGAACGATGATCAATTAACAGATTCATTAGACAGAAATCTTCCACTATTAAATGAATAAAAAAACATTTTCCAGGCAGCGTTGTGTTTCTGCTGAAGATATCTGCAGATTTAGGAGACAGAATTAAAGGTAAATCTTTGGTTGTTTTGGTCGACGTCTCTGATGGATTTGCTTTACGCATTATTAGTTATTTGAAATCACTATCGATTAATCTGCAGATTATTTCCTCTATTAATCAGTAAGTCACTAGTGAAAAATGTCCATCCTGACCTTCACTAGAATCTGAGGTGGCGTCTTCAAATTAACGCTGTCTAAGGCTGCAACTGATGATTGTGGACACTATTGATTAATCGATTGATTGATTAATGTTGATTATTTTCCAGGTTAACTGATTAGTTGTTTGGTCCATAAGATAAATGTTTCCTAACGTCCAAGATGACATCACCAGATGTCTAGTTTTGTCCTCCACCCAAAGAGATTCTGTTTATCGTCATAGACGAGGAAAGAAACCGGGAAATATTCACGTTAAAACAAGCTGTAATCAGAGAAAGAAAAGGTTTTTAAACAGATTAATCGATTAACAAAATAGTTGTGGATTAGTGTAACATCTGAGAAGTAATCGATTAATCATGTTTCCATTGTCAACATGATAAACACATTGCAGACCACGCCTGAAATACATGAATAACAACAATCATTTTATTTAAAGATGCAACGCAAACATTTGGCCGATCAGATGAAGCCGTGGCTGTCAGACACGCTCGGAAGAACTGGTGTAAATTTGTTGGTGATGAGAGAGAGAGAAGTAAATATGGTTTCTTAAAGTTTGTTTATCCCAATATTGAACATAGTTACTGCATGCTGCATTTTTCCTCACATCGTGCTGTTCAACAACAAATGTCTCATTTTGCCTGCAAACAGTCTAAAACCTAAAGATTATTAGTGTGTGATCATAGAAGACTGAGCAGTTTAGCAGGAACCAGAGTGTATTTGACACTTTTCTCCAAGAATGACTTGAAACAAATCCAAATGAAGTGATTAATCAATGATTCGACTAATCACTGCAGGTCTGTGGTCACAACAACAATGGAGGGAGGTTTCGGGAGAACCTGCTGCTTTTGTCTGACAGGATCTTAACGTTGATAGCAGTAGAAACCTCCTGAAGAGTGAAACTAAACTTAACTCACTCAGATGTTCTGCTGTCAGCTGACTGGTGGAGGCACTTTTAACTCCTCCAGGTACGACGGATAAAAGTCACGTCGATCACCAGCCTAACTGGGATTGAGTGGTTGAGTCGGTCATCTTGGAAATATCTGCTTTGCATGCTCACTGAGCGGGATAACAAGTGTGTGTGTGTGTGTGTGTGTGTGTGTGTGTGTGTGTGTGTGTGTGTGTCCGCCTACTGAACTGGTAAAACAATAAACACCACCCTATTCTCAGCCTCTCTCATCTCTCACACACTCATTTGCTTTGTCCTTCTCTCTCTTTCAATTTCACCCACACACACACGGACAAAAATACATACACACACACACACACACACACACACACACACACACACAGACACAAACACAAACACACATATACCTTCATTTCTTTCTCACATGCGCACACACCAACACACACACACACAATAAACACTTGTCATTGGTCGGCATCAGTCGTTTATTCTTGCCGGAGCGAGGGATTTGTTTTTGTTCTTCCTGTCATTCGCCCATTTGACTTGATGGATGGTGGGTGGTGACGCAAAACACCTGCCACACACACACACACACACACACACACACACACACACACACACACACACACGAAAGCATTACATACAACAAGTGATGTTTTGCATATGTGCAAATAGCTCATTTGAAAAACATCACATTCATACACAACAACGTTTAAGGTCACGCAAGCAAATGTATCTACATGTGGACACAAAGAAACACAAAACACACACACACACACAAATACGCACACACACACCCCATTTGCATAATTCATTTTCATTTTTAACAATGACGCTAACTAATCCTCAAATTTCAAGAAGCAAAATCAACAGAGGCTCATCTTCCTATTCTTATGAGGAGCAAATGAAGAAACACACACACACACACACACACACACACACACACACACACACACACACACACACACACACACCATCAGGGCGCACAGACAGATTCCTCTTGCCATGGTTGACTTGCTATGTGGCCTGCAGTGTAAACAACAGTTTATCTCCATAGAGGACAAATGGACAGCAGCAGCACAGAGAACATGAGGAGCAGAGGAGGATGTGACCCTCACGCTGCCTTCAAACCCCAGCGAGAGCTGGGAAATCTGAGCACCGCTCTCCCCAACATCTACCAACCAAGCAACCGTCGAGCGAGCAAATATCTGGCAGCTGACGACAAAAATCACAACGTTATTGTTCAGTGTCTGCTGGACGTGAAAGTAAGCTAGCTAAGACGTTAGCCAAGAACATCAGCTCAGTCTGTCAGCGCCTAACTTCAAACTATCAAGTCAACGACGGGAGAAATCAGACTCTCTCTAGATCCTGGAGAGAAGAGTCAAAGAGAAAAGCCTTCTGTAAATGAAGTAAACTCTCCAGGTCTGATTTATCTGATGCTGTAGCAGCTACAAAATCTTGAGAAGCCGCCATTGTTGTTTCCAGACGCACAGTCGCCGTCGCTACCAGTAGATGCTACCTGATTGGTTGAACTACTTTTGAGACTTGATGGATTCTTAAATTTACAAGATCATGATCCAGCAAATACAGCTGCCTTGAAAACTTTGACCAGCTGGTGGCGCTACGGGACAAGTCAGGGGATTATCAAAGTCTGAGTCTATCCTCTGGTGACCGTGAACGTCCAACAGATGTTGAGATAATTCAGTCTGAAAGCAACGTAGTGGACTGACTGACACTGCAGTCCCCAGAGCCATAAATCTAATGTAGATAAAGACTAATTACACATGTAATCTGTTATCAAAACTAGCATTTCTAATTAGTCTACGGAAGCTAAAACGACATATGGCACGTAGAAAAGTCTTCAGACAAACGGAGCTCAAAAACTGGAGCCAGAACAGCCGAGGATTCAAAGTCTTCACGCAGCTTTAAATACGACATCAAGGCAGTTTCCTCCCAATTTACAATGTTCAAGTGCAATTAAACCATTTGGATGATGAATGGACGGACCGTGATAAATAATGACAGCGCCAAAAAATAATGAAGTGGCTCATTTTTCGGGCCATCACGGACAGATAGAGACAGATAAACACTGACACTGATGTAAACACGGACAACAGGATGTGAATATCATCAGCCAAAATGTCGGGACAACTATTTCTGTCAGATGTGATTCTGGGGGTGGGAACGTGTGTGTGTGTGTGTGTGTGTGTGTGTGTGTGTGTGTGTGGCCCATATGGTATCATGGGAATAAAAGGAGAAAGCCACACACAAACACACACACACACACACTCTCACAGGGTAATGACAGAACTGGACTCTTCAGATTGATACCAAATTAGAAACAGTTTTTTTTGTCGTTTCCAAACAGACGAAGAGGAGCTTGGCAGGCGGGACGAGCGCTTGACAAGAGAGAGAAAGAGAGAGAGAGAGAGAGAGAGAGAGAGAGAGAGAGAGAGAGAGAGAGGGGGAGACAGACAGACAGAGAGAGAGAGAGAGGGGGAGGCAGAGAGGAAGAGAGAGAGAACGTGAGAAAGAACAAGAGAAAATGGATGGACGGAGGAATTAAAATAACTGTTAAAGTGGAATGAGGGCCGGTGAGGAGGATTTGGATCCACGGGGATTCAGTGTGTGTGTGTTGTTTTAGCTGGGCGGCCTCGGTTTCCTCGTTGACCTTTACAAAGATAGCAGCTGGTCGTCTCTTACATTTTAAATTTGGTTTGTGTTGTGATTTGAGCTGCGACAATGCGAAAAGCAGATGGAGGGAGACGGACGACAGAAAAGGAAAAAAAAAACTCTCCCGTCGTCCGTCGACCTCTCTGGAAGGAAAACGGGGAGCGAGCGAAGAGACCCGAAAAATGGCTCGACTGAACTGAGAGAAACGAATCTGGCAATTATTTATTTTTTGTTTTCTGCTCGTCCTTTCATCCGGATAAAGCTTTTCACTTCGACTGAGGAAGAAAGAGAAAAGTAAGCAGAGTTTGGCCGAGCCGCTTTTCTTTCAACTTTCATGCCAAGAAAGAAACACTTTGAATTTAGTTGAAAGGAAGAGTTTTCACAGGAAGTTAGAGCCGCTCGACTTTGGACAAAAAAAAAAAAAAACTTCTCACACACATGTCTAATTATTTAGGGAGGATCTCATCGAGTGGCGGCCATCATGGGCACAAGCTGAGGACTCAACGACCAGATCTAGCTCGAGCACGCTGTTTTAAGTTAGCTTGATCGAGGGGAACATCGCATCACCTGGTCGTTCAGGTGTGTGGAGAACAAGGCAGCATCACAGGTCTTTTAATTTGGAGCAGAGGGCAGAAATACTTGATGCTCCATCAGTGCCGACGGCTGAACACCGAGGCCAAGAAGAGGTGGAAGAGTGGAACCGTCTGGCTTCAGAGAACCTGTGAAGTCTCAAGTTCACGGCCAAATGTACGAAAAATAACATAACTGAGAGTAAAATAAGTTTGATTTGGGATATTTTACTGTTTTTCTTCATAAAATGTCAGAAATTCAAATGTAGGCCATCATGGTAATATCTATTAATTAAATGTTTACCCTATTTACCAGTTTTGTCTAAAAATATCTGGAATTTTACAAGAAATATCTCTGGTTGCTGTTGTGTTACATACGCCAAACTTTCCAATTTTATTCCTAAAAATATATTTTATATATGTTTTAGCACAATTCATTACTAAAAACATGGACAAGATAATTTTTTTTAATGGCTGCTGACAATAACTTCTTATTTATGGAGTGATAGAAAGAGAAAGACACATTTCCTACAGTAAAAACATTTGATTCTAATATGTCATAATTATTAAATAATGCCAAAATTGCATATTTAAACAGCACCTTTCAGTTTCAATCCTTTCTATATTCTGATGATCTTTACAAAGGGGCTCTTCATATTTTATTTACAGCCTGATTTATATAAAAATATGGTGAGTAAGTAAGTCAGTAGATTTTTTTATGGCTGTTGGTGGTATTTTCTGATTCATGCAGTGATAAAAGGAGATATTTAAACATCAGTATCAGTAAAAACCTTTGACTTATGTGTACATAACATCTACTGAAACAACATCTGAGAAAAACTTGTAACACAAAGAACATTTGTCTTAATGCAGGTAATTGACTGGGGAAGTTTCATGGTGATATCTAGTAAAAAATGTTCCTTTTTACACAATTTTTAATGAGTTTTTCCTCAGACTGAGTCAGAACTCTCCATCTCAGTTCCTCTCTATATTCTGATGGTTTCTACTACAAATCTTTAAATAACTAAATTAAATCTAAATTTGTATTCCCTCAATGTCAATGTGTCACTGTGGAATCATAGAATATTCGTATTTTTCAAGCTGTTGTGTTGAAGCTTGTATTTTTCTTATTTCCATTTCAGCTGCTGTTGATGCTTTTTGCTGAAAGAAGCTTTAATAGGACTGCAACTAATTATCTTCCATTTAAAGTTTATCTGTGGATTGTATTTTCAATTTGTTGATTCGTTTGAGATTAATTTTAAGTGTTTGTTTTTTTCAAAACCCTCCAAAAATGTACTTTACAGTCACATTGAGAAACTGCAACCAATTAATTGGAGGTTTTTCCACGATTTCTCCGTTGGTTTACCTATAAATTAATCAACTACACGATAGTTTCAGCACTCATGAATTGCTTTGTTTGCTCTGGCAACAAACACTTTTCTCCCAAAGTTTTCTTTCCTTGCACATGTGAGGTTATAAAGAGGTTAAAGGCTCCTGCTTCGCTGCGACCGAACTGGACGACAGATCGACAGCGATGCAGGAATAGCAAACAACGTCTCCACGGGGAAGGACTGATGGACGGACGGACAGATAGATGGAGGGATGAGTCACGGAGAGGAGAGATGGAGGGATGAAGCGATGAGACATGAAGGGAAGTGCGATATGCCGTCCTCAGGTCTGCTTTACTATCATTTCACAGCCTAAACGTGCAAAGGTCAGCTGTTATTAATGGCAGGCCCTGAGGAGTGTGTGAGAGAGTGTGTGTGTGTGTGTGTGTATGCAAATGTGTGTGAGACGGACAGACAGTGAGTGTGAAGGCTTGCATGTCACACCTTTCTGCTCTAAATGCCATGTAGCCTGCCATTAGTGTCGTTGCTGTATCATCCCCGTGGGGCTGGAGGCTCAGGGTCGCTCTGGAAATTTGACCTGACGCTCCGTTTACTGCTTCCAACGACGACACGGGCTGTTTTATTCCTCTGTTGCGAGATAAAATCTGCTCAGGAGGAGCCGCATGAGGTCTGATTTCTATCTGACGCTCCCATATTTATAACTTCTGCTACTCTATGAAGTGTAAAATGGTCTCGATCAGAGTGTTATATCCTCTGCTTTTGTCTTGGATGTTAAAACAGATCCTCTGTTTACTACAATCAACTGAAGTTCGCTTGCTGCTGTTCATCAAAGATGTTGACGGTAATGGCTGTTTCTGTGTGGATACTTTAATGGTATAATCTTGAACAACAGCGTGATCATATATTCATATCTGTGTCAGGAAAGATGGTTAATACGCAAGCAGAATCAACATAGTAGACCTCAAACCTCCAAGATCACTAATGCTGCTTCTCCAACAAAATAAGTGTGTCTACGCAGGATTAACTCACTAAGAATCACCTGTTGACCCCGATCCCACCTTCCGTAGTATGTCAAGTTTTCACGTAATCGATGCACCGGAATCAGTCAAAGCAGAAGTGAAAACAACAATACAGCGCATCACAAATTCCTTCCTTCTTCGCGCACCACCACCAGATGTCAACAAAGGCTTCATTACTGCGTACGGCGGAGTTTAGAGTGTTCTCCGTATCTTACGTTTAGATCAGAGCAGAGCCAAGCTGAGGTGATAAAAACCTGTGTCTACTGCAAAGTCAACAGACCCGGTTGAGGGTTTAACTGGGATATTTAACCACTGGAAAAGTGGAATAATGATATCATTATTCTCCAAATCCACAGTTTGGTTCAACTTATCTATATCTAAAGGTTGATTTTCGGGTTTCATTCCCAACTCGTCCAATACTGACACTTGGGTAGGCTACTGACTGGACCAACAATCCCGAAGCGTCAGTATTGAGAGGCGAAAGTCAACCTTTCTCACAAATAAGACCTTTTAAGCTCTTATTTCCAGCACTGACTTCTATGCCAGACTTTCAATTCTTGATTTGTGAAAATCAACAGATAATTGGTTTCATTCTTCAATTCTTCGTTAATTAGAAGGAGACTTCATGAGCAACCTTTTAAATGTGTTTCAATAAGGCCATACGGTAAAATTCTGATAATCGATCTAAAATGTAATCAAGTCAGCTGGGAATAAAACTGTCACTAGAGACACTAGATGACAAAACAGCTTGACTATCCTGGTGACTTTCTGCAGGTCATATCAGGGTTAAGTCCAAATAATAATAACCAAAAATAAAGATTCCAGAGCTCAACAAAAAAGGCCGTCCTTCAGGGAATTAAAGGTTAAAAAACAAAAAGATAGAAATACAGTTTGAACAAAGAGTAAACTATCAAATCAAGAGTAAAGAATCAAATCAATAAAGGATCTCTGAAAAAGAAAAAGGAACTTCTAGCACTGGTTGGTCCTCAACTTTGCTTGTTATCTTTTAAATCATGACACCTTCTAACTACCCAGCAGCATGTGCAGTCAAGGTTTTACTCACGACTGTCCCTTTAAAACACAGTTGCTAATTGGCTAAACAAGATGTCGATGAGTTTGTCTGTCTGAAAAAAGTTCCCGATAAACTTCCTCTCAGATGGACAGGGAGGAAAATCTGAAGGAGACGGCTGTGTCATCAGCTCTGCTTCACATCTGGACAAACACAATAATTCAGCACGATCCTCCAAACTGCAAAGCAACAAAATGTCACCTCGTTCCGGTCCTTTGCTTCCTCCGAAAGGACAACAAATGCGGGGTAAATGCAGAACGAATGCGGTGCAAATGCATGCAGTGTTGCTGCTGCGCTCCACCTGATGTATTTTTGGCTGCGGCTGTGTCCCAGTTGTGTGCGGCTCCTTGGTGATGGGAGGCAGGTGAAGGGTGTCTGGTGACAAAATGCCTGGTGTGTAGCCTATTTTCCGGGTTTTGACCTTCCCTGAACACACCGCTGTGAGGAGAACGAAGATGAATTGGAGCGCCGAGGCTGTCCACGCAGAGACAACAGAGAAGACTAACTGATGGATATTAAGTGTTTGCCTCATTTTCTCTTTCTGTTTGCCTCTTTCTCTGCCTTCCTTTCGTTTCATTTTTCCGTCCATCTCTTTCTCTCTGGATCAGAGTAATGGAGTGTTTGAGGTCAGCTCAAGGTTCGCGCTGAGGTTTTGGACAAACAGCAGCTCAGATTGTCTGTTGTTTAACCTGAGCGACATGGAAACAAAACACACCGCCGCCAAACAAAATAGGGGGAAAATGGATTACAGTTAACGCAGAAAGATTTAATCTTAACCTCTACAGCTCCAGACGTGATGGTGTTTGTTTTTCCAGGTCATCAAGGGTTAGAAAATCCCCTCTTTTCCCTCAACACACACACAAACACACACACACCAGCTTTTTCTTATGCATTTAACTCTCTAAAAACATTCCTACTCTTATAATTTCCATCACTTCCTTGTTTTTCCAACACCGTGTTCTTCCTTGTCGTCACATTCAGACGTTGGATGGCATTTTGTTGCTACAGCTCTGAAGTGTTGATGCGGGGGAGTTTGAAGTTGGTACGTCAACATCCAAGATAATGGTTACAAGAACTGAATGTTCGGAAATAGTCGGAAATATTACGTATGAATTCATCAACCACCCACATGACATGTCTGATCCACAATGGGGCCTCCTTGGATCGTACTCGGCTCTGACCCATTGAAGAACGGACACAGGACCTCTGGGGGCCTCGATTGATTGGACTTTTTCTGGAATGTCCCACAGATACTCCATCAGACCAGGATCTGGGTAATTTGGAGGCCAGATCAACGCCTTGAGCTCTTTTATCAGGTTCCTGAGCAGTTTTTGTGGTTTTCATTAGTCCTGATTTCCGACAACATATACATAAATACGGCTAACATCGGCCAAGAAAATCTGTTGATAGATATATCAACCAGGCCCTAGTTTTTATGCTTCTTATCCACTTTAAAAAACGCTGAACATTCAATAAAGTATTGAAATGTGTCAAAGAAGTCTTGCAAATACAACAAACAACAAACCTCCTGGTTCAGTGTGTCGTCTGTAAATATTTTCATTCCACATAAATTTGTGGAAGCACTCACTAGTTCATTAAGTTAGGGATAATGTAGAACGTGGTCATCCTTCAGGACGAAACAGACCGCCGTGTTCATGCTGAAGGGACTTAGTTTCCTGATAATGACCGCCGTTCTATACATTATCCCACTTATTACACGGCTACTTGCCAACACAAAAAAAAACTTCACAGTGTGTCTTTTTACAACTTATTTGTTACCATTCATAGTGTTTTTCAGCAGAGAAATATAGTTCGCCAAACCGACGCCGTGTCGCTTCTCCCTCTTTGCTGCTTTCCTTTCATTTTCTTTTCTTGACTGGTGACGACAACTCAGCCTTTTGCCGAGAGTCGAAATCACCATATTTTCCAAAAATATTAGTATATAAGTATAAATATATATAAGTTAATGTGAAACTCATCCATACTAGTGGCCAAGGAGTACGTTTTTTCCGATATGAAGTAGGCTACAGATCAACTGATGTCGTTTAGCGACCGAAGACGCTGGGGTGATACGTGACCGGACTACTTGCGGAGAAAAGACTCTAGAGCGCGGAGTGCTACGAAATACGTGAATCAGAGGCAAAAAGGCCACTTTCCTTGACAGCGTTCAAATATGCTTAGCAACGGTCAATTACACAAAAATAATTGAGCACTGAACGTTGGGATGGCCCATTCAAGTGAATGGAGCATTCTACAGCATTAAGAAGAGCCGTGTAATAACTATTGTAACGTATATAGAAAACCTTGAAAATGCAGGAAATTCAATAAAGTACTGAAATGTCGAAAAGTCTTGCAAACACAACAAATAAAAAACAAAAGCCAAATCAAGACAAACTGCCAACACCCAATTTTAGCACTCCACCTAACTTCGAACTCGATCTTCATTTCGATCTCGACACCTGTAAAGTTTCATAACTGCTTCTTGTGCAGTTGTGACACGATCACAGTGATAATTTCCAGCTCTTGCAGCTAGTAAGTATGTCCTGAATGCAGGTTTGAATGAGCAGTCACAGCTAAACTGGCTTCACAGCTCTTTAGTGTTTTTGTCTTACATTTTTATAATTTTGTCCCAGTTACAGTCATGATGTACCACCTCAGATATCTCAGTTAAGTTCACTTGAGTTGAGTGGAGACAATGATTCTGTTCAGATTAAGAAATAGGCTTCATTTCTCCAGAAGTGAAACCGAACACACAGTATGTAAAGCTCAGCCAACAGACTTGCTCTTCAGAACAGGTAAAGACATGGATATCGGTAAGTATCTCTTTTCTTTTGACAATACTGACGGATTTCTGGATTTGAAACTACTGATACTTCTACTTATATGTTTTCCTTAAATGTAATACTGACAGAAACCATATTCAATGTGTTTGATTAAACAAGAGCAGCTGTAAATCTTTATTCTATTTTCATCTTGTGTTTCATGGACAGTTGCTGCAATTGGAGCAGGAATATGTAAGTCTTTGGATAACCTTTACAGAGTACCTCTGTTTGCTTTCCAAATGTTTTTAATATGTTAATGTAGAGAAGCCAGTTACATGCTAAACTTACACAATCTATTATGATGTGGGACAACAAATTATTACAGTGTCATTAGAAACTAAGTTTCCTCTTGTCCATATTCAGTCGGAGCTTCGGTCGTGGCTCCTGCTGCTCTGACTGAAACAGTAGGCTCCTATGTTGTTAGCTGGATGGCATCAACAGGTAAAAGCAATTTCTTTATTTTTTTAGATGAACTTTAATCTTCTTTAACTTTTGTATTTAGATGGTGAGAGGATCATTGCTGCCATAATCACAGGATCAGTATGTGCAATATACAGATTCATAGTTTTTGGTTTACAATAAAGTATGTAAGTACAATACACTGACACTACTGTGTATATTGGTGCAACTCTTGCATTTAGTCTTTTGGCCTGAGAGCAGTGTTTTGTCAGCTCCTCTGTAGCTCGATACCTTGATATAAAACCTGTGTTATCCTGATGTAGGTGCAGCTGGTGTGTCGGGAGCTACCGCTGCAGCTCTATCTGCCGCTGGAGGAGCAGCAGCAGCGGTGGTGTTTTCAGCCACAGCTGACGCAACTGGATCCGGCTGCTCGGTCCAAGGCTCTATTATTTATTGTTAAGTCCCATTCCTACATTGTCAAATATTGACAAATTGGGAGTTAGACTCAACAATCAAACTTTCTCAGGAATTGCTCACCCCTTCTTTATAGAGGCAACTGCAATTTGTATCAAGCAATGTTGTCATCCAACCAGCTGACATTGTTGTGCAATAAATCTGTAAATCCTCCCACTTCAATGTGTCGTCTGTAAATATTTTTTTAACTGCACATAAATTCATGGAAGCACTCACTGGTTCATTAACTATTGTTACAGAAATTCTTGAATAAATAAATCAAGTTTCTTTGTTTGTCAAAGTGTAACATGTGAGCAGTTAAACCCAAACAATGAGCTACAGGATGCTATAAAGTCCATACAGCTGAGTGGAGCTGCGTACTCAGGTGATTATCACCTATAAGGTGCAGTTTTTATGCATATTTTCCATTTGCGCATATAGAAAACCTTAATGCAGAAAATGTGATACAGTACTGAAATGTGTCGAAAAGCTCTTGCAAACACAACAAAAAAAAATGGCAAAAAGAAACAAATGTGAGGGCGTACATCTTACTTCCTCCTCGCCTACTTTCAGCATCCACCCAACACCCAACAGCGAACTCGACCTTCATTTCGATCTTTACAACACACCTGTAAAGTTTCATGACTGTGTCTTGTGCAAATGTGACATGATCACAGTGATAATTTCCAGCTCTTGCTGCTGGTAAGTTTGTCCTGAATGCAGGTTTGAATGCGCAGTCAGAGCTAAACTGGCTTCACAGCTCTTAAGTGTTTTTGTATGATGTCTTTCTTTTTTTTGTCCCAGTTACAGTCATGATGTACCACCTCAGATATATCAACTAAGATAATTTGAGTTGAGACAATGATTCTGTTACACACTTGTTTGTTCAGACTCAAAAATAGGTTTCGTTTCTCCAGAAGTGAAACCTAACACACAGTATATAAAGCTCATCCCGGACACTTGCTCTTCAGACCAGGTAAAGACATGGAGATCGGTAAGTATCTCTTTTCCTTTGACAATACTGACACATTTCTGAATTTGAAACTACTGATACTTCTACTTATATGTTTTCCTTAAATGTAATACTGACAGAAACCATATTCAATGTGTTTGATTAAACCAGAGCAGCTGTAAATCTTCAAAATGTTCTGTTTTCATCTTGTGTTTCAGGGGCAATTGCTGCGATTGGAGCAGGAGTAGGAGCATGTAAATTTTAAGATTGTAATATATTCTAATGTAGAGAAGCCAGTTACATGCAAAACTTGCACAATCTATTATGATGTTGGCTAACAAATTATTACAGTGTCATTAGAAACGAAGTTTCCTCTTGTCCATGTGCAGTAGGAGCTTTGGTCGTGGCTCCTGCTGCTCTGGCTGGACTTGGTTTCACTTCAGCTGGAATAGCAGCCGGCTCCTGGGCTGCTACCTGGATGGGATCTGCTGCAGTTGCTAACGGAGGAGGAGTGGCAGCGGGAAGTTTGTTTGCTGTTTTGCAGTCAGTAGGTAAGGGCAATTTCTTTGTTTTCTAAAATTAACTTTTATCTTCTTCAACTTTGTATTTAAAAGGTGAGAGGATCATTGCTGCAGTAATCACAGGGTCAGTGTACATAAACAACTTCATATTGTGTTCACAGCTTCATAGTTTTTTATTTACAATAAAGTGTTACAGCACAATACACTGACACTACTGTGTATACTGGTGCTACTGTGTTATCCTGCTGTAGGTGCAGCTGGTGTGTCAGCAGCTACCGCTGCAGCTGCATCTGCCGTTGGAGGAGCAACAGCGGTGGTGCTCTCAGCCCTGGGTCTCTAATCTGAACCCCCTAAAAGATCTACAGCGTGGATATATATTATTAAACTTTGGGTGAGTGATTCTGTAGAAAGATGGTTTATGGTTGAGTCTCATTCCCAGGTCGACAAGCTTTGGGTTGGTGGCTCAATCAGAGACACTATTGTTTATTGTTGAGTCTCATTCCTACATTGTCAAATATCGACAACTTGGGAATGAGACTCAACAATCAAACTTTCTCAGGAATTGCTCACCCCTTCTTTATAGAGGCAACTGCAGTTTATATCAAGCAATTGTGTCATCCAACCAGCTGACATTGTTGTGCAATAAATCTGTAAATCCTCCCACTTCAATGTGTCGTCTGTAAATATTTTCATTCAAAATAAATTCGTGGAAGCACTCACTGGTTCATTAACTACTGTTACAGAAATTCTTGAATAAATAAATTAAGTTTCTTTGTTTGTCAAAGTGTAATATGTGAGCAGTTAAACCCAAACAATGAGCTACAGGATGCTATAAAGTCCATGCAGCTGAGTGGAGCTGCGTACTCAGGTGATTACACCTGTAAGGCCCTAGCTTTAATGCATATTTTCCATTTGCGCATATAGAAAACCTTGAAAATGCAGAAAATTCGATACAGTATTGAAATGTGTCGAAAAGCTCTTGCAAACACAACAAACAATAATGCCATAAGAAAACAAATGTTATCTTACTTCTTACTTCCTCCTCGCCTAATTTCAGCACCCCACCCAACACCGAGCAGCGAACCTGACCTTCAATTCGATCTCGACACCTGTAAAGTTTCATGACTGTGTCTTGTGCAGTTGTGACACGATCGCGGTGATAATTACCAGCTCTTGCTGCTGGTAAGTATGTCCTGAATGCAGGTTTGAATGAGCAGTCAGAGCTAAACTGGCTTCACAGCTCTTTAGTGTTTTTGTATTACGTTTTTTTCTTTTGTCTCAGTTACAATCATGATGAAACACCTCAGATATGTTAATTAAGTTCATTTGAGTTGAGTGGAGACAATGATTCTGTCACACCCTTATTTGTTCAGTTTAAGAAATAGGTTTTGTTTATCGAGGAGTGCTACCTAACACACAGTGTATAAAGCTCAGCCAACACACTTCCTCTTCAGACCAGGTAAAGACATGGTGATCAGTAAGCATCTCTTTTCCTTTGACAATACTGACACGTTTTTGATACTACTGATACTTCTACTTATATGTTTTCCTTGAATGTAATAATGATAGTAACCATATTAAATGTGTTGGATTAAACCAGAGAAGCTGTAAATCTTGGTCTATTTTCATCTCTTCTTTCAAGGCTAGTTGCTAGCATTGGAGCCGTAGCAGCAGGATGTAAGTTTTAAGATTGTAATCTCTAATATATTTCAATGTAGAGAAGCCAGTTACATGCTAAACTTGCACAATCTATTGTGATGTGGGCTAACAAATTATTACAGTGTCATTAGAAACTAAGTTTCCTCTTGTCCATGTGCAGTGGGAGCTTTGGTCTTGGTTCCTGCTGCTCTGGCTGCAACGGCAGGCTCCTGCGCTGCTAGCATGATGGCATCTACTGCTGTTGCTAATGGGGGAGGAGTGGCAGCAGGAAGTTGGTTTGCTTTTTGGCAGTCATTAGGTAAAGCAATTTCTTTATGTCCTTAAACTTTAATCTTCTTTAACTTTTGTATTTAAATGGTGAGAGGATCACTGCTGCAGTAATCACAGGGTCAGTATAGCCTACAACTTCATATTGTGTCAACAGATTGATAGTTTTTGGAACAACAACAAGAACAATACACGGACACTACTGTGTATATTGGTGCTACTGTTACATTTAGTCTTTTGGCCTGAGAGCAGTGTTTTGTCAGCTTCTCTGTAGCTCAATAACTTGGTATAAAACCTGTTATCCTGCTGTAGGTGCAACTGGTGTGTTGTCAGCTACCACTGTAGCTGTATCTGCCATTTTAGGAACAGCAGCGGTGGCGGTGCTTTCAGCCCTGGGTTACTAATCTGAACCCCCTAAAAGATCTACAGTGTGGATATATATTATTAAACTTTGGGTGAGTGATTCTGTAGAAAGATGGTTTATGGTTGAGTCTCATTTCCAGGTCAAGCTTTAGGTTGGTGGCTCAGTCAGAGACATTTTATTGTTTATTGTTGAGTCTCATTCATACAATCCTCAAATATCGACAACTTGGGAATGAGACTCAACAATCAAACTCTCTTAAGAATTGCTCACCCCCTCTTTATAGAGGCTACTGCAATTTATATCAAGCAATGTTGTCCTCCAAACAGCTGACATTTTTCTGCAATAAATCTGTAAAACCTCCAACTTCAATGTGTCATCTGTAAGTATTTTCACTGCACATGAAGCACTCACTGGTTCATTAACTATTGTTACAGAAATTCTTGAATAAATAAATCAAGTTTCTTTGTTTGTCTGGCCAAAGTGTAACATGTGAGCAGTTAAACCAAAACAATGAGCTGAGTGCAGCTGCGTACTCAGGTGATTATCACCTGTAAGGCCCTAGTTTTTATGCATATTTTCCATTTGCGCATATGGAAAACCTTGAAAATGCAGAAAATTCGATACAGTACTGAAATGTGTCGAAAAGGTCTTGAAAACACAACAAACAAAATAATAATGCCATATGAAAACAAATGTGAGGGCGTACATCTTACTTCTCCTCGCCCACTTTCAGCACCCACCCAACACCCAACTGCAAACTCGACTCGACTTCATTTCGATCTTGACAACACACCAGTAAAGTTTCATGACTGCGTCTTGTGCAAATGTGATGCTATCACTGTGATAATTTCCAGCTCTTGCAGCTGGTAAGTTTGTCCTGAATGTACATTTGAATGAGCTTTCAAAACTAAACTGGCTTCACAGCTCTTTAGTGTTTTTGTCTGCTGTTTTTCTACTTCCGTCCCAGCTGGTCATGATGTACCACCTCAGATATGTCAGTTAAATTCATTTGAGTTGAGTTGAGACAATGATTCTGCTACATCCTCATCTGTGCAAAGATAGGTTTCGTTTCTGCAGAAGTGAAACCTAACACCGGAGTATATAAAGCCCAGCCCACACACTTCCTCACCAGTCTGGGTGAAAACATGTCTCTATGTAAGTATCTCTTTTCTTTTGACAATACTGACACATTTCTGGATTTGAAACTACTGATACTTCTACATATATGTTTTCTTTAAATGTAATACTGATAGTAAACATATTAAATATGTTTGATTAAACCAGAAGCAGCTGTAAATCTTGGTCTGTTTTCATCTTGTGTTTCATGGACAGTTGCTGCCATTGGAGCTGTAGCAGGAGGAAGTAAGTTTTAAGGCAACTTTTACAGAGTACCTCTGTTTGCTATTCAATTGTTTTTCATATATTTTAATGTAGAGGAGCCAGTTGCATGCTAAACTTGCATGATCTATTATTACAATGTAATTAGAAACTAAGTTTCCTCTTGTCCGCATGCAGTAGGAGCTTTGGTCGTGGCTCCTGCTGCTCTGACTGCAGTAGGCTTCACTTCAGCTGGAATAGCAGCCGGCTCCTGTGCTGCTAGCTTGATGTCATCTGCTGCAGTTGCCAGTGGAGGAGGAGTGGCAGCAGGAAGTGCTGTGGCTGTTTTGCAGTCAGTAGGTAAGAGCACTTCCTTTTATCAACTTTATACTTCTTTAACTATTGTATTTAAATGGTGAGAGGACTGTTGCAGCAGTAATCACAGGGTCAGTATACGTAAACAATGTCATACTATGTGTTAACAGGTTTTTGGTTTACAATACACTGACACTAATACGTAAATTAGTGCCACTGTGTCACTTAGTAATTTGGCCTGAGAGCAGTGTTTTCTCAGCTCTTCTGTAGCTCGATAACTTGATATAAAACCTGTGTAATCCTGCTGTAGGTGCAGCTGGTGTGTCGGCAGCTACCGCTGTAGCTTCATCTGCCGTTGGAGCAGCAGCAGGGGTGGTGATCTCAGCCGTGGCTAACTCAACTGGAGCCCCCTAGAGATCTACAGCGTGGATATATATTGTTACATTTTTGGTGAAATGGTTCTGTGGAAAGACGGTTTATGGTTGAGTCTCATTCCCAGGTCGACAAGCTTTGGGTTGGTGGCTCAGTCAGAGACACTACTGTTTATTGTTGAGTCTCATTCCTACATTGTCAAATATCGACAACTTGGGAATGAGACTCAACAATCAAACTTTTTTAGGGAATTGCTCACCCCTTCTTTATAGAGGCTACTGCGATTTATATCAAGCAACGCTGTCATCCAAACAGCTGACATTTTTGTGCAATAAAGCTGCAAAACCTCCCACTTAAGTGTGTCGTCTGTAAATATTTTCATTCCACATAAATTCATGGAAGCACTCACAGGTTCATTGACTACTTTTGCGCATATGGAAAAAAATCCTTGAAATTGCAGAAAATGTTGTACAGTATTGAAATGTGTGGACGAAGTCTTGCAAACGCAACAAACACAAACCAAATGCCAAATCAAGACAAATGTGAGGGACCTGTAAGGCCCTAGTTTTTATGCATATTTTCCATTTGCGCATATAGAAAACCTTGAAAATGCAGAAAATTCGATACAGTACTGAAATGTGTCGAAAAGGTCTTGAAAACACAACAAACAAAAAAATAATGCCATATGAAAACAAATGTGAGGGCGTACATCTTACTTCTCCTCGCCCACTTTCAGCTCCCACCCAACACCCAACTGCAAACTCGACTCGACTTCATTTCAATCTCAACAACACACCTGTAAAGTTTCATGACTGCTTCTTACACAGTCACACTATTACAATGATAATTTCCAGCTCTTGCTGCTGGTAAGTTTGTCCTGAATGCAGGTTTGAATGCGCAGTCAGAGCTAAACTGGCTTCACAGCTCTTTAGTGTTTTTGTTCTTTTGTCCCAGTTAAAGTCATGAAGCACCACCTCAGATATATCAATTAAGATAATTTGGGTTGAGTGGAGACAATGATTCTGGCACACCCTTGTTTGTTCAGATCCAAAAATAGGTTTATCACACACAGTATATAAAGCTCCGCCCACACACTTCCTCATCAGTCCGGGTAAAAACATGGCTTTATGTGAGTATCTCTTTTCCTAGTAGTGATACATTTCTGAATTTGAATCTACTGGTACTTTTCTACTGTTTACCTTAAATGTGATAATGATAGTAACCATATTAAATGTGTTTTATTTAACCAGAGCAGCTGTAAATCTTAGTCTATGTTCATCTTTTGTTTCAGGGGCATATGCTGCGATTGGAGCAGGAGTAGGAGCATGTACGTTTTAAGATTTTTAATGTAGAGAAGCCAGTTACATGCTATACTTGCACAATCTATTATGATGTGGGCTTATTACAGAGTCATTAGAAACTAAGTGTCTTCTTGTCCATGTGCAGTAGGAGCTGCGGTCGGGGTTCCTGCTGCTCTGGCTGCAGTAGGCTTCACTAAAGCTGGAATAGCAGCCGGCTCCTGGGCTGCGAGCTGGATGGGATCTGCTGCAGTTGCTAACGGAGGAGGAGTGGCAGCGGGAAGTTTGTTTGCTTTTTTGCAGTCAGTAGGTAAGGGCAATTTCCAATTTCTTTGTTGTCTTAAATGAACTTTAATCTTCTTTAACTTTGTATTTAAAGAGGTGAGAGGATCATGGCTGCAGTAATCACAGGATCAGTATGTGCACTTTACATAAACAACTTCATCCTGTGTTAACAGATTAATAGTTTTTGGTTTACAATAAAGTGTTACAGCACAATTCACTGACACTACTGTGTATACTGGTGCTACTGTGTTATCCTGCTGTAGGTGCAGCTGGTGTGTCAGCAGCTACCGCTGCAGCTGCATCTGCCGTTGGAGGAGCAACAGCGGTGGTGCTTTCAGCCCTGGGTTACTAATCTGAACCCCCTAAAAGATCTACAGCGTGGATATATATTATTCAACTTTGGGTGAGTGATTCTGTAGAAAGATGGTTTATGGTTGACTCTCATTCCCAGGTCGTCAAGCTTTGGGTTGGTGGCTCAATCAGAGACACTATTGTTTATTGTTGGGTCTCATTCCTACATTGTCAAATATCGACAACTTGGGAATGAGACTCAACAATCAAACTTTTTCAGGAATTGCTCACCCCTTCTTTATAGAGGCTACTGCAATTTATATCAAGGAACGTTGTCATCTCAGACAGCTGACATTGTTGTGCAATAAATCTGTAAAACCTCCCGCTTCAATGTGTCGTCTGTGAATATTTTCTTTCATTTCATTATCACCTGTAGGTTCATAATCATGAGCAGCAGTTTTAATTTAGTACACAACCAATAATAACATATTCATTAAAAGCAGATTTAAGTTAACTGACTCTTTAAATGTCTACTAGCATCACTTTACCTTACATTTATAAAGATTTTAGTGAAACACCAAAGATCTTGAGTAAGGTAATCATTCATTTTAGGTCCTATTTGGAAGAAAAGTTAATTTTTAAGTCTCACTCTCAACTCTTGGGATGGTAGGGCAGGTTGGCCACCATCCTAAAGCATCAGTTTTTGCCGAGTTGGGAGTGAGATGCAAAAACCAGGATATCAACACAGGACTGTGTGTTATCGAGCTGGACAAAACACTTGTTAGGATATTCATGATTATCCTGATGGTGGACAATCACCACAACGGACCAATGCTGCATGCTTTTACGTCGATCTGTGATAAACTCTTACATCCTTCATCCCCCTGAAGTGATTTCTGATTAGTTC
>CAEMYA010000001.1:231311-241311 GCA_903131615.1 Diplodus sargus | reverse complement strand
CAACATGGAACAACACAAAGGGTGAGAGTCAGGGCCCCACAACACTGCGTCTACATCTACCTGTGTCAACATATGACAGCCTGATACTGAGGCCCAACGATGACAGACTGACACACACCTGCCAGGTGCAGCGACAGCAACACGTCAGCTGTAGTCAGGCTCACAGAAACATAAAGACAACATACACAACAAGCCTCCCAGATTCACCTGCTGATTATTTTCTATTGAAGCATCTTTAGCTGTATTTTCTGTCATAATAACAGTCAAAAAACACCAAAATATTCAGTTTGCAGGAATATAGATAAAGAGAAAAACAGCAAATCATCACATTTGGGAAGTCAGAGGAAGTTTAGCACTTCAACTTGATAAACTGCTATAACAGTTAATCTGCTGGTGATTAATGAATCAAACTGATCAACCAATTAAGTCCTGTATATCAGTTCAATTTTGAGGCACTTTTACTTTAATAGGGCAAGTTAAATTCATTTTATGGTGCTTCACTACATTTTGGTGGCAAATACTGAACTTTTTAATCCACTACATTAACAGCTTCGTAGTTAAACTGTGGATTTAAATTGTGAATACAAAATATAAAGCTGATCAAATAACAAATTGTGAGATATTGTTCAAGATTCAGTTTATAATTATACCCATCTTTACCAGCCCAGTAATTTAACATAGATATTTTCTAAATGAGTCATTTTTCATAATGAGTTCTACATTTACAGGTCACATTTGACGGTATAAGCCTCTGTTGTAAATACAAATATACTTTAATAAGTATATCTGATGGTCATAATTAAGTATGCATACTTAAATACAACTTTAAATGACCTTTACTCCAGTATTACTGCTTTAACTGAAGCAAAAGTCTAAATATTCCATCATTAATGTTCTTTTCAGCTCTATTGTGCATTAGTAAATAAAACTTTCACAGCTTACCTTTGATGATTTCAGTATGTGTCTCCAGTCATGTCCATGGCCCTCCAGGTAACCAGTCCTCCCAGTAAAACCAGTATCTTGTAGTCCACCAGGTGATGCAGCCTCCTCTTCCCTGACTTGTTTACAGCTACAGGTTGTTCTGAGGCTAATCCGCAGCTAGCCACGTTAGCTACCTAGCTAGCCTACTTTACAACAAACGCGCGGGGAGCGGGTGTCTTTTAACAATGACGTCAGGATTTTAACTCTTCTTCTTTTCCTTCCAGCATCATTTTGTGACAAAACTAATTAAAGTTTCACGTAATAAACTTCAGTTCTGCTATTTTCGCGATGTTGTTCCTCTCTGCGCTGCTAGACGATGATTGACAAATAACTGCTGACATTTCTTTGACCCTTCGATACGCCCCGCCCCCTAGTTACGGTTGCTATGGCGACATTTTAGTCCTAGCAACATGCAGTTGGCAAACAGTTGCAGATTTACCGCTAAAAGCCATAAAAAAGTGATTTCAGGAGTGTTTTTGTAATATAATGTGTTATAAATTTCAAACAGAGATAGATAAAAGCAGTTTAAGCTGAATGTTTACAACGCTAGCTGAAATCTTTCAGCTGTAGCTAGCTAGGAAGCGAAAAACCTCAACCAGACTGGCCACCAACAAAACTCTGTAGAATAGTTTGAGTGTTTATGTGTTATTTGTTTATTTAAAAGAAGGAGTAGTTTGACATTTATGGAAATATGCTGATTCACTGTTTGTGTGCGGCACTGAAGCTGGGAGGCAATTAGCTTAGCTTAGCATAAAGACTAGAATCAAGGGAAGGAAAAAACAGCTAGCCTATAATCGCAGCTGATGTTTGCTGATTTAACCCCCCAAAAGTACAATTTCAGTTTAATTTCTTTAATAAAATGGGTTAATAAATTAAAACAAAGGTTTAGCTTAGCATGACGACTGACAGTGGGGGATTAACGTCAAGCCTGGGTCTATCTAAAGTGTAGCAATACATAAACCAATCAATAATTGGCTTCTTTTATCTTGTTTTATTCATTTATAGACAAACTATAATACAAAAATTACAGTCTGTGGTTTTGTGGGGAGTTGTGTGCTCAAACTATTTCTTTGTGAACGACAGCTGGACCCGAATCTGGATAATCGTATAATATAAATTCTTCCCTAAGTCAGTATAAACCTCATAATTGACTCTAAGGACCTGACAGGTAAACTGCATAGCTGGTGTGTTAAAATAATAACGTGTGCTACATTTTTAGCAATAAAAGCTTTTCCTTAAAAGTTATACATCTATTTTAATTCTGTTTTTCCTTTCAGGCACTGGATGCACCTTTCTAATCAAACAAAATCTTATCCGAACAATGACGATGAGATTTGAGGCTGAAAAACAATAAAGTGTTTTATTTATACTTTTATTTTTACAGCATTAATGAACTCTGCTCACAATGAACTGTTGTAACTCTGTAACTGTGCCTCCCTCTGGTGGTCTAAACTCTACATTTCACCCACAAGTCACCTGCAGATGATTGCTGTTATTTCACTTTATTGATAAAGTAGCTGTTGTGAAGCACTTTGAGACTGAGACACACTTAAAGCCTGGAAATGATCAGTCATCAGAGAAGCTTTTACAGAGTTTTCCAACCTGTGTTTATTGATCCACTGATGTGTCTGCTCACGGTTTCAGAAAGCATCTCCAATACAACACAGCCAGCGTTTTACTTCAGAATAAAAATCTGTAAAAACACACACACACAGATGCAAAACACACACACACGCAAACCTTCATCGTCAGCTCGGGAACAACAAACACACACACACACACACAAACACACACACACTTTAAATAGCAGCTTTTATACAGCACACCCACAGACACAAACAACAAAATAATTATAAAAATGTAACACTTACAGAAACACAAATCAGTGACATTTAAAAATAAAAGGTACCTCATGTTGCATTTACTCATTAAAGGGGAATTTCACTGAATGTGAGACTTGAACAGGAAACTGGGAAAATGATCTGGTCTGGTTTCCTTTACTGATATAAAACATGTTTGACAAATTACAATTCATGTTTTATATACAGATTGAGTCTTAAACATGGCAGGCAACATAATCGGAGCATTTCCACAGGTAAAAAAAGAATAAATTAACTCAAAACTAATTAATAAAAAGGTCCCCAGTTTTCAGATGGAATCAATATTTCAGTAAATACAAGACAAAAAGAAAACACACACATTCACATTAGGAGGTGATACAGTATGAAGCTGCAAGTCTACATTCAACAGAGAGAAAGAACAAGAAACAAAGAAGAAAGTAAAATTTCCCTTAAGCATCAATTTCTCAGTGCACTAATTTGTGTTCCTCAGTTTAAAACACCCAACAGGTCGTTACAATTGTCCAACACAGATGAATCCAGTGTTGGTGTGATAAAGACGGCAACTTATGATACAATTAATCATTTTTCAATCAAGTCATAAAATTATTTAGTTGATAAAATGTCAAAAAAGGTGGCAAATATTCCCATCACATGTTTCCAGCAGCAACATCTTGAGATTACTTTTGTTGTTGTCGTCATCAGATCATCAGTCCGAAACTCAAAGATGATTCATTTAAATCAGCGTCACAAACGTGATGATTTGCTGTAGTTCTCTGGTTTATATGATTGTAGGTTGCAGCCAATGATTTTTGTCATCGTTGATTAATCATTGAGTCAGTAAAATGCCAATAAATCTGTGGAAAACGCTCGTGATAGTTTCCCAGAGACACAAATGACGTCTTCACGTTGCTTCTATTGTCAAACCAACGGAACAAAATCCAAAGAGTTTTCATTTAATGACAGAAATAACCAAGAAGAGCAGCAATTTAAGGGCTGGAGCAAGAAAATGTTTGACATTTTTCGCTTAAAAAATAACTGGAACGATTCATCGATTATCAAAGAAGTTGGCAATTATTTTTCTTTCAATCCACAAATCGACTAATCGAGCTGCTTTATTGAACAGTTAATTTAATAACTGTGAGTTTGGAGACGTCACTTTGGATTCTGGGAAATAAAAATGAACATTTTCCTCCATTCTTTCACATTCTAAAGACTAAATAATTCATCAAACTCTCGTCGGTCTAGTTGAAGACCGACAATCATATAAACCCGATAAATATAATAATAATAATATTGTTTAATTTAATTGATTGAGTTTATAATGTATCATAACTGATAGAAACAACCGCCAAAAACACAAAAATAACACTTGTTGGAATGAAATGGACTTAACTTGGAAGCAAAGATAAAAATTCTGCAAGTTCCATCAAAATTAACCTCAATTTGAAAAACCCGAACCCGTTAACAGACTGCATGTAACAGAACCAGACCTGACCCAGCAGATTCAGTGAGTCGGACTGGAACGGTTGAAGAGAGAAGCTGCTGTTACTAAGAGTTTACTTCTGTTCAGGAGGTCCGGACCAGAACCAGGAACCAGGAACCAGAACCAGGGCTCACAGCTCCGTCTTCTGCCCAGGCAGAGGCACCTGCGGCTGGATCTCCTCGTCCGACGACGCGCCTCCGTCCGTCTTCTCCACCGGAGCTTTGCTCTTTTTCTTCTTCTTCACCTTCTTCTCCTTCTTCTTCTTGGTCGTCTTCTCTCCCTCCGAGCCGCCGTCTCCTCCCTCCTTCTTCCCTCCCTTCTTCTTTTTCTTCTTCTTCTTGTCCTCCGCGATGGCGGCCTGGTCTCCCTTCTTATGCTTCTGTGGAGTCCAGTCCTCACTCAGACAGGCTGGACAGACACAAACAGAGAGGAGATGATGGAGAGAGGAAACCAAAATATAGAAAATGAATCTGTGTGTGTGTGTGTGTGTGTGTGTGTGTGTGTGTGTGTGTTACCTTTGTCCTGTCCTTTGAGGACGTGTTTGTCACACAGATACATGGTCAGGTCTTCTTCCTGGTTCCCTTTGTACCAGTCCTCGATCACCTCCTCGTACTGCTCCACCAACACATCACACTGACACACACACGAGTAGAATTCAAATGGTTTTGTAAGTTTTGCTTCTTGTGTTTTAAGGTTCTACAGCTGAAATCTTCTTTATAAGCCACCAAAACTACAAAACAATTACACAGGAATCAGAGTTCCTTCTTTGCTATTTTCCATCTGTGATGCAACTTTAACATCACGTCCTTCTTTTGGCGACAAATATATTTCAATCTGTGCTAATCTGACACTGACTGTAGCTCTACTGATGTCAGCTGTCGACGTAAATGTTATTCGATGAAGGATTTTCACTCATTCCAGTGAATTCTGTTGTGAAAGCACCTGTTTTTTAAGTTCGGCCACTTCTGCTGACGTCTCGTTCCAGAGCTCGTAGGGAATATCCATCACCACGTTCACGCCTTTATTCACCAAACCGTGAAGGGTGGAGAACGTCTCTGACATGCCCTGAAAACACACACACACACACACACACACACACACACACACACACAGACGTAACACTGCTGTCAAACAGAATGCTAACTTTTCAAAATCTTGCACCATGAAGCGTCTCATCTTCATGCAAAAGTGAAACACTTCCAAACTGCTCTTCAGCTGCAGCACCAGCACCACAGGAAGGCTTTTATCTCAACGCAGCTGCAAGTGTGTGAAATACACAACATGTGTAACCTTCAGTCGGCCATCCAACTGCCTCCATCGTCATACATGTTTCAAGACAGCGCTGGACAAAATGCAGTTATAAAGTGACAGTTGATAAAAAGACAGACACGATGCAGCTGTTCTGTATCGAGGGACGCGGTGGTTCTGCAGGTGTCGTGTTTTTCAGAGGCTGCCGCTCTGCACGATCACTTCCTCGATCTAAATATGAACCACTTAACTGTCACTTCAACAGTCTGAAATATGACAGGGGAACTAAAGCTCAACAGTAACGGCTGTGAGAGCGAACCGAAAAACACACAGCGGAAAGATCTGAAGGAAAAGTAAAGGACCAGACCAGGACTCCACTTGAAAAGGAGGTTTTTAACCTCAATGGGATTATAAAGGTTAAATAAATAAAAAAGAATCTGATAATACAACACACACACACACACACACACACACACACACACACACACACACACACACACACACACACACACACACACACTGACCTTGGCAAAGCGGTTACTGCCGGTCCTCTCTTTGTGCAGATTGTACTCCAGCAGCCGCTGACACACATTTTCTACAACCTCGATGAATCTCAGGTCTCTGTGGGGGAAGACGGAGAAAGAGAGAGAGAGATCAGAACATCTGCTCCGCTCAAAGCCACCAAACTCCACTGAAAAAAACAGCGATTTAACCTCGCAGAACACGGGAGTTACTGCTAACGCTACCGCTACCTCGATCAGTTTAGTCAGTGTGTGTTGCGAGTTTACAGCTGAGCTGAGCTGCTGATCTGATCACTGTGTTGTAAACCTGCTGCTCGTGGCTGAAACTGAGATGACTGAATCATGTTAAAAGTTTTAAGTTGAAGGCTCGACGACACGGAGCCGTTATCACATCCACCACCAGCCTCGGTTCAGCCGCAGCTTCCCTGTTCTATAAAAAGTGTCTCCACAGGAACCGAGACCTGACCAAGTTCCTGTCCCCTGCTGCCAGACAGTGTGTGTGTCAGAGTGTGTGTGTGTGTGAGAGAGAGAGAGAGTGAGAAACATCCAGAATCATCTGAGCAGACTCTCCTCCTGCAGACAGCAGAGTTGTTTGTTCAGTCTCTCCCGTGCAGTGACCACAGATGAAAACACACTCACGACTTGTTGTATTTGATCGGCGGCGCCCCCTTGCTGTCTATGAAGTTGTAGTTCCTGTCGATGACCTCTTTGGTCTTCCCCGTCTCGTGGAACGCCGACTTCATCTCAATGCTGACAAACTTACACACTGGAGGGGGAGAAAAGTGAGAGTGTGTGTGTCACTGGAGAAACTGATGCTCTGCAACTGGTTTACATGTCAGCAGACGAAAGATTTACAGCAGAGGAATAACAAAATGTTGTTTAAAATGAGTTCCAAATCGTGCAAAAAGCAGTAAATAATGTGCTTTTAAGTTTAAAATGTCAAACTCAGGACATCTTTTGGTTGATTTTCATCAGTATTTACGCTAAAAAACTACAAATATCGTCTGATATATCGTTATCTGATGTGTAAAATCAAAACTTCTCCATCTAAATTGGTCTAAGAATATCAAAAACCAGTCAGGCTTAAAATGAATATTACAGCCATCTATGTTTTATTGTTCCATAGGTCATAATTTCAATGATTATTACCAAAATTAGCAACCTAATTTAAAAAAAAGGCAGTTGTCTTTTTGTTGAATGACTTAAACTTTTCTATTTGTTCATTTCATATATAGATATATGAATTTTAACAGTTTAATTGAGGGTTTGAATCACTCATTCTTTATTTTTGTTCTAGCTTATGCTAACAATATTAACTTTAGTTAGCATAATTAGCTGAATTAAAAATGGTGACATCATTAATTTTTGTTACGTTTTCCTGAGCCGATTGTAGAAATAAGAGAAGATATAAAAAGATAAACTAACAGCTGATCAGACTCACACATTATGACGTGAGTGACGTTTTGTTCTTGTGCAGTTTAACGTCAGATAATGTTGTTGACATGTATGTAAACAGTGTTTGTTAGCTTAATAACAGCTGTAATCCAACAAACCTCCGTGTCTAAATCACCACACGGTGATATTAGAGTCCATGTCCCCTCCTCTGCCCCGGTTCTGGGCCCCTGCAGGTCCTCGGACCCTCCTCTGAGAACCGAACCGAGCTAACACCAACACTTAGCTTACCTTCACACTTGTTAGGAAGATGAACCCAGTCATCGTCCCCTTCTTTCTTCGCTGCTCCGACCGACGAAATCACCCAGAAAACCGACACAAATCCCGCTAAATTCATGTCGTCGGCTCAGTCTGACTCTCTATCCGCGTTTAAAAGTGTTTTTGTCGTTAAAAAGCCGGCAGAGGACCGTTATTTCTCTGTTTCCACATCCTGCTGTGGCTCATCACAGCTGCAGAACCCAAATGTAATCACTTCCGCCTTGGGCGCGACGCACGCTGAGCTCCGGGCCAATCGGAGAGGTAGTAGTGGCAGCGGCTGGACCAATGAGCGGCAGAGGAGGGCCTGAAAGATTGTAAAACGTAAGAGGTTTCACTCTGAGCTTATTTCAGGGCACAGACAAACAGGAAGTGGACTTCTCATTTATTTTCACCTGTTTTAAACAGCTATGATAATAATAATAATAATAATAATAATAATAATAATAATAATAATAATAATAATAATACAATAATATAATATTAACTAACCCTAAGTACAACAACAAAGGAGTGAGGGATGGAAAAGTGGCATGTTTTATTTTTGCATATATATTCTTTATAATAACATAATACGTTTTAAAATAGGGAAAAAGGGTAGAACCTTTGTAGTTCTTCGACACCCAGGCTTATACATAATTTTATCCAAACCTCAAGAGATAAATGAAAAAAATAAAACTATTCTTTGGACATCTGGTTGTCTGGTTAAGCACTTAAGAGGCGACTTGAATTGGGAGATAAATTGTACCAACTAAATATTGTTATCTTATTATTTGTCTTTAAAATCAGGTATTTCCAGCCCCTTAATTATTCATATTTAATTTCTTTTTTCCTGGAGACCAAAAAGGAAGAAATGTAGAAGGCAGTTTTTCCACAAGCGGACCCGAATGTGAACAGCTTGTTTTTGCCAAAGAGTGACTCCTCCTGTCTGTAGAACATCTTTGTTCTGCAATGTTCAGCTTCATCCAACAGAGGGCGCCACGCGCACACCTGAAGCTCAGTGTCCCTGGTTACACAACACTGATTTGAAACCAAAATGTGTGTGTGTGTGTGTGTGTGTGTGTGTGTGCGTGTGTGTGTGTGTGTGTTTGTCTAGCTGTGTCAGCATCACCATCCGTTCAGAGGAGACGGTCATCAGAGTTGTGATATGTCAGGGCCCGGCTGTTGCCAACGGTGACGCAGCCTCTGACATTTGATTGGCTCAGGGGTCAGCGGACGTGTTATAAAGGGAACTCAGTCGACTTGATTTCCAAACTACGTCGTTAAAGTGAAATCAGACGACTATCTTTGGTAGTTGCGAAGGCTGGTTTGTGAACCAGCTCTGAACTCGGTGGAGCCATTAAACTCTCTGATGTCAGACGACCTGTTGTGTCTCTGCTGTCACTCTTCACCTCTTCATCCACCACCGGTGTGGAGAACCTGTCGGCGGCTCCTCAGGGGGGAGCTGTGATTGGCTGCTAATGAATGATTTCTGCTTCATAAATCAATGTAATTAACAGGGTCAATTACATGAAGTGTCTTTAACAAATTAAGCCTGTTGAGGTGCTTGTTACGGTGGTGTCGTCTGTCCTGATGGAGTTCACTTCAAGTGTGTTTACACTGAATCACTGCTTAAAGTCCTCGAGTTATGAAAGTCAGGCGTTTCCTTCAGTGCAGCAGTCTGAAGCTGGACAACATACATTAATGTTGTTCTTGTCCCTGAAGGTTAATGTAAGATTGTCTCAGCATGTCGGATGACGTCTGATTTAAGGCTCTTTTGAAAGGTTACAGAAGCTCTTTCAGAACTGTTGCCATTAATCTGTAGTCAGATGATTTCTTTTTCCTTTTTATTTTCATTTTTTTTTTACAATTCTGACTTTTGTTATTTTTTTTTAATTACTAAATAATTCCTTTTAATTCAGACTTTTTTTTAAATTAAGACATTTTTTTTAAAATTGAGACATTTTTAGTTTTTCTTTAAATTGAGAGTTTCTTTAGTTTTTTTTTTTTTACAATTCTGACTTTTTTAGTTTTTTTTTTTACAATTCTGACATTTTCAGTTTTTTTTACAATAAGGACTTTTTTAGGTTTTTTTTTACAATTAGGACTTTTAGAGTTTATTTATTTATTTATTTTTACAATTAAGGCTTTTATATTTTCTTGTTACAATTCCAGTGTTTTCTTTCTTCTTTTTTTTTTAAATTCTGACTTTTTTATTTATTCATTTATTTTATTACAAT
>CAEMYA010000001.1:207467-231102 GCA_903131615.1 Diplodus sargus | reverse complement strand
ATTCTGACTTTTTAATTTTTTTTTACAATTGTGACTTCTTTAGTAAGTTGTTGCAATTATGACATTCTATTTATGTTACGTTTCTGACAATTTGCTCCTAATTGTAACCTAAAACTTTCAAATCTGACTTTAAATTTTACTTTTATTTTACAATTGTGACTTTAAAAAAAAAAAGAATTCTGTCTTTCACTTCACTATCCTGACATTTGTCTTTTCAGAACTCAAAACATTGTTTCACAGTGGCCCTGATCCTCTTCATCCTCTTCATCCTCTTCATCCTCCTCATCCTCTTCATCCTCTTCATCCTCCTCATCCTCTTCATCCTCTGGTCTGTACTGTAACAATCAAACGTATCTGATGAGCTCCTTCACACACACACAGTCCTCAGCTCTCCTGCAGGACTCAAACACATCACACCATCCTCTGTAGAGGAGAAACATATGTGCGTTTGCATCCTAAAAATAAAGTTTGAATGTGTTAGACTGCATTTGTGTGTGTGTGTGTGTGTGTGTGTGTGTGTGTGTGTGTGTGTGTGTGTGTGTGATGGAGAGGGAAATAAAGCTCCACAGTGAGATGAGAGTGTTTCTCAGTAGTTCAATAATAGTCCAGTTTTTCCCTGAGAGGTGCTTCAGTATACTGCTGCCTGCCAAAAGGACAGCCAGCTTCTCATTCCATACACACACACACACACACACACACACACAGATCAGTGTGTGTCTCATAGCAGAGCTTGACACTGAGTTGGTGGAGGGGAGGTTGATGTAGAGAGAGAGAGAGCGATGAAAGCAGGTTTTATTCAGCGGTGCAGCCCACACAACGGGCAAGCGAGGGCTTTGTTAAAAAACTCTCATCTCTCCATATCTCGCTCTCCTCTGCTCTCCTCTGCAGCCGTTCCTTGAATAAAATAATAATACATTCAGATTATATAGCGGCTTGTTGAAAAAAAAGAAACAGGCCTCTCTCGCTCTCGACTCGTACGGTGCGAGGAGAGGCGGCTTTCAGCGGTTTTAAACCGGCGAGAGCGTGAACACAAAACGGTCAACTGGAACAATGAAACCGACCTGATTCGCTAAAAGCATCGCAAACAAACAAGGCAGGAGTGGGATCGGACGCTTTGTGTAAATAATGTCTCTCATATCAAAGTTTGAAGCATTAGCGCTTGAATTCAGCCCACTCGTCCTCTCGGGCCCCCGAAAATGTCCCGTTTTCCAAACATTTTCGGACATTTACGTCGAATAAAAGTCTACGTATGCAACGGAAACTGTTTCCTGAGAATGCAAACGGAAGCTTTCAGAGTTTGGCGAAAGAATTATTGCCATTAAACCAGAAGAAGAATGAGATACAGTCGATGATGTAATGGAAACAAAAGCAGAGAAAATCCTCATGATGCTTCTTGTGATAATAAGAATATAGAATAATATTCTGACTGTTTTATTCAGAATATCTATTGATATGTTTGACAACTGCGTGTCGAACAAGACGTAGATGCATTGTGTATCTAAAGGGAGGTGTAATATTCCTTCTTTCCCAAAAAGCCGCCACTTGGCCGCCAATGGGGAGGCGTAATCATGCTTTTAATTTGAAAGAAGCGACCGTTAGCAGCTCGCCGCTACAACAAGAAGCGGACAGCGCAGACAGCTTCAGAGACCGAGGGGACGCTGCATCTCCCGGATCTCAGCGGCTGTCCAGTTGCTCGTCTTGACGTCCGCAGATGAAGTGATGGACTGACTGCTGTGATCAGCTGTTTCCTGGTTTTAAAACTCCTCGGCTGTGGGTTGCACAACAGCGCACGTCATCAACACCTCCAACAATCTCACGCAAACGCCTCGGATCGCAGTGGAGGCGAAAATAAGTGTTCCCTCCGTCTAAATCCACAAACCTAGCCGCAAAAAGGACGGCCAAATTGGCGGCTTGCTGCCCAGTATAAAAACGGCTAATGCTAACAAGTTTAAAAACCTCAACCTGCACTGTGACTTCCTCCTTTGCTGCTGTACTACTCGCTACGGCCACTAGAGGTCCTCACATAACCAGAAACATTAATAACGGTCGTGATTAGCTGCTTTCACAGGCGACCTAACGAGATGAGGACGGTAAACTGTAAACAAAACATGAACTTTTACGTGATTTGTGAGATTAAATAACATCTGTTGCTAAACGTAGCTCGCTAGCTCATCATCTAACCGTCTTACTGAGTCTCCTGCTGATTTTATAATTCGTCAAGCGGACTCATAAGACTGTGAAAGGGGTTTTAAATATGCACATGATGGCTAACAGACTCAGCTAACACTATTGTGGATATATCATTGTATGTTAGCATTAATAAAGAAGCCTCGCCTCAATAAAACAACATCCTCTGACGCTGCACTCTCACATTAATATACAAAATCATATAAATAAGTAAAGAAGACTCTCACAGCGCGGTGCATGTGACCCTCGTCTGCTTACGTAAGGACATTCTCTGCACTTGACCTGATTAGACGGATCCGGTCTATCTGTGGCGTCAGAGAACCAGAATCCTCACAGATTCCTGGCGAGCAGGTATTTGTGCTCTGGCTCCGTCAGAGGAGACAGTCGGGCTTCTCAGAGCGAGTCCTCGTCTAAAAATAACCCGAGCTGCAGAGTCGGAGCAGGCGAAGCGAGCGGCTGCTGTTAGAAGTGACTTCTGTCGACGCCGATCTGCACTGAGAGCTTTAAAGGAGGTGCAGCAGGTGTTCTGGTGGAGCAGGTACGAGGAGGAGGAGGCTTCTAGGTGGAGGCTGTCCTCCAATGGAGGACCATCACAATTAGCTCGATGTTTCCTCTCTTATGTGAAAAGTTTCAAGTTTAAAAGCACATCCAAACTCTCCGGCGTCCTCTCGACCGTCGAGAGCGGCAGTAAATAACTTCTGACATAAAGTGCTGCGGATGTGCAGCGAGCTGTTCGTACCTGTCCACCCGCGAAGAGAACTTAATGAGGAATAACTTTTAATAATGAAACCCGGAGCCGTAGTTCAGTTTAACGAGATGGGAGTGGAGAAACTTCTGCTACACGCGACTGAGAGAGAGGACAGGAAATGGAAATTATGCTCGTATGAAATTATAATAAAGGAGACGAAGCACAGAAAACAGATGGTTCTGTTCAGAGGCTATTATGTTTCTGAGGTTTATGAGTTTTATCAGATCCAGTTTAGTTTCAGCTACTCAACCGGAACTTTAAAGGTGCTAAGAACTGTAGCTGCTGTTAGCTAGTTAGCTCAGTTAGCAGTGCAGCTAGCAGTGCAGACCAGAAGCTCAGACTCTGCAACACAACAACGTAAAAAAACCTCTTATTTCTCCAACAAAGTAAAACAGTATAAATTGTGTCGTCCTTTAAGGTCAGTTTGTTTATTATCTTTATTAGTTTATTAGTTAGTCAGTGAAGATGTTTCTCTTCTCGCTAACATTTATATTTATTGCACCTTTAGTTATTTTAATTACATGTAAACTCTCTAATTCTATTACAGAAGTTTGATGTGAAGGTTCACAGTTAATTCAGTTTTTTTCTATCATGTTGAGACAATGTGAATAAAGTGAATAACTTACCAAAGATTCTATATTTAAAATGTGGATTTGTGAAGCTTTTATTGTTTGAGTTAAGTTTTAATGAAGTGTTTCAGCTTTGTTTTCTTTTTTATTATAATTAGGGGGTCCAATTTGTACAAAAGTGGATTTTTGAGTCTCAAAAATCAACTTTTCTGACAATTAAGACGTTTAATCTACAACATGAAGTTCAGAGTAGGTGTCACAATAAAAAACAACACTGGAGACATAAAACTAGAGACAATTCCACTTTGTTTTATTTTGTTTTAGTTCCTTTAGATCGTTTCAGCCTAGCTGTTGTTTTTTACTTAAAGCTGCTACAAGGAACTTTAGTGTTCATTGATTCTGGCGCCCCCTGTGGACAAATACGTTATGAGCACCAGGTCATGTAGAGCGATCTACATGATACTGAAACTGTTTAAAACCAATTAAAACCTTCTTGTAGTACGTTTTGGTAGAGATCAAGAATCAGAAACCTCAGTTTGTCTTATATCAGAGACAGGAAATGATGGAAGTCAAATAACCAGTCGAAGAACCAGCCCAGTTTTCTAAGGATGCCTTTATTAAAGAGTCAACAACGTGCGCTAGCCGTCCGGTTCTAGAAAAATAACACAGTCATACATTCATCCATGTGGAAATCCCAAAAAACTAAGAAAAAACAAGGACAGGTTTTCATTTTTAAAGCTCAAAATCCCTTTAGAAGGTGAGAGGGGAACCTGAATCATGTCGTATGTGTTCTGTGTTTGTGTTTATGTCTGTGTGATGAGGAGCCACAACGACGTTTAACCACCTCGATGAAACAGAATAATCATGATTGGATTGGATGATTGATCGATACCAATAACTGAAACTTTACTCAACCAGCTGCTCCGGTTCATTGATCAGAGTGTTTCCATTTTGGGGTTCACGTCTCGGATTGTGAGTCCAATAATTTCTGGTTATTGACGCGACGTTTGCAGGTAAAAATGAAAATCTAAACTATAACTCTGTTTCCTGGGTAACAACTGACGGTTTGACTAATACCTGGAACATTCATTACAATCACATACGTAATGGAAGCGAAGTTCACTACTCCAGTAAATGCGACGGACCGTCAGTTACGACTTAGCAACCGAACCCTTCACTTCAGCTGTTAGCCAGACAGCTAACAGTACGTTAACGACAGTCGCAGTCTGTCGAACGGGACGGTGCAGGCTACTTCCTGCTCAACTGATGCGCTGCAGCCAATCAGAATCCAGTATTCCTCCCAGATCACGGTACAATCACCATCATCTCGTTAATAAAATCTGTTTTTGTCGGTTGAAACAGGAAGTGAACAGAGCGGTGTCTCACTCGGCGACCATCTTGCGTAGCTATCACACCACCACCTTGACTTATGATGTCACAGTCAGCTGATACACCTGCGATCTGAACGTGATGATCATATATTACAGGTCCAGGTGTCTGTTTGTCTTATGTTAGTAACTGTGTGTGTGTGATTCACATTACAGTGATCACACAGGGTTATTAAAGCAGACTGGAGGCTGCAGACGCAGTCAAACATGCAGCTGGTCACTGCTCATAGGCCTGAGTGTGTGTGTGTGTGTTTGTGTGTGTGTGTGTGTGTGTGTGTGAGGAATAATGCATGAGCTGGACCTTGTGTCTTTTCCTTCCCTGCTATCAAAGTGTAAAGTGTGTGTGTGCGTCGTCCCATCTGTGCCTTTAGAGGACGGATCGTCTTCAATGATGCTCAGTTTGTTTCTCTATCACACACACACACACACACACACACACACACTGATACACACAGTATCAATCAACAGAATGTGTTACAGATTGTGGCTGGATCAATACACTCTGTGCGACACACACACACACACACACCCTGCAGCGTGTTAGAAAGGCCGAGCCATGATCAATACGGATCTATGAGAGTGATTGACCGTCTGTCCCGTGTGTGTGTGTGTTAATAACAGGTGCTGACCCTTCAGCAACAATCAATCCTTCCCTTTCAATAATCAATACTCGTCTGTCTGCATCCATGTGTTCATTTCCTCCCTTTCAAAATAAAAGTCTACCCGGTGGGTAAAGAAGAAGCGCTGACGTTTTAATTTAGAACGAAAGCGGACTTTTGTAATCTGGTACTGTAGGAGTGTGTGTGTGTGTTTGTGTGTGTGTGTGTCAGGGGGATTGATGATGTGTGATTGATGATTGATTATCCGGTCTGTCTGCAGCCTCTGTGTGTCGTGTTGAGCTGGAGTGGACAGAAGCTGCACGGAGAAACGGTGTTTCTAAAATAATGATTTTAAATCTAAACTGGTGTCTGAGCTGTAACAGCTTCACCTGCGACGCGTCAGTCACGCCGATTCTTTGCGATCTGTGAGGAAATCAATTAACTCGCCGTGAGACCGAGCCGACAGATCGAAACATCGATCCATTAAACGCCCGGAGCTCTGCAGCGGATCACGAGATCGTTTAAATGTTAATCCACGTTTTGTTTTCCTGCTAATATCTCGCGGTGTTCAAACCGGATTATTGACATTATTATCAACACTTCTGTTTTTGGTCTTACATTTAGAAAAGTCCTCATGTTTGAATTTCTTGATTAGCATTTATAATCCGAGCGGCTCCATCAGGTAACTACGGATGATTTTATTCACATTTAAAGGGATTAAAATCACGCTGTCACGTCCAGTTTGACACACGTGTCTGTTGTTGTTGTGACAGAGACACTGAGCCGGTGTCATCATCAGTAAACACTGATGCCCGGCAGCGTCTCCTCGCAGCATCCCGTGAGATTATGATTGCAGGGTGTGTCTCCATGGTTACGCAGTGACATTTTAGGGGGGGGGGTGCTGATTCAATGACGGGTTTTGTGCCGAGACAGCTGGTGGTGAGGTCAGAGAAGTGTAGAGAGAGAGAGAAGAAGAAGAAGAAGAAGAAGAAGAAGAAGAAGAAGAAGAAGAAGAGGATGTAAGAGAGTCAAACGTTCGGCCAGCGGCTTCTCATCACAGCAGCTGATGTATTCAGTGTGTGTGTGTGTGTGTGTGTGTGTGTGTGTGTGTGTGTGTTGCAGGTAACTGTGGTTTCTTTTTTTTTTTTTCTTTTTTGATCAAACATGCATAATTTTCTCTACGTCGTCGCCGACAGTCGTTATATTAAACCAGAGTAAAAATTCAAACAGCCTCTGCTCATGCCAGCCGCCCCTCTTTTTTTCTTTTTTTTTGAAGTCGCCACGCCGCGCCGGAGCCACTTCAAGGAAAAAAACAGAAGAAATGAAAAAGAAAAAAAAGGAAAAGAAAGGAAAACATGATGAAATTCTGGTGAAATACCCCTTTAAAATAGATTTTCCCAGATAGAAAGGCAAACTTCGACTCGTCTCCCTCCTCGAATCCTCTCTCACCTCGTTTCCTTCTTCCTTCCGTCCCCATAAATCTCACGGCGTGTTTTCATTCACCAGGTTAATTAAAGTGTACTTATTAAGGAAGAGCTGAACGAGAAGCCGGGATAATCGTAGGCAACTCAAATAGAAGCAAAGACAGTCTTTAAGAAACCAGAATAGTCCTCATTACTATTATTAGAAGTCTCTTATTATTATTATTATTATTATTATGAATCGTTATTATTATTACTAGTATAACGTGTTATTAGGATAAAATAAAGTTCCTTGGCCCTTGTTGATGCAGAGAGAGAGGGTGCAGGCTAATCCACAGCAGAGCGATGGTTCCGGCCCGGTACCATTTAAATCCAATCCGATCCCAGAGTTAAAGGGGAAGTTAATCCGTTTGTCCCAGTTTTCATTTTGGAAGTGTGGTTAAAGTGAGGTTCCATTGAAATTCCAGTGGTGCGACTCCGTTTTGTTAATCCGTTTCAGATCAGAAGTTCTTGTTTTTTTTATTGGTTAAAGGGAAAGAAAAAGCAACTGAAGAGTCGCCTCGGCTGTTTGTAATTCCGTTGATAATCATGCGTGTTGTCGATCTTCCGGTGAAAAGAAGGGGAGAAAAAAAAAGTGAACTCTCCCTTTAAAAAGAAAAGAAAAAGGCAGATGTTTATAAAGACAGTTTGGACGTGAAGCGATCCTCAGAAGTTCAAAAACATTTCCGTGATACGAATCTGCTGACGACTCGAGTATTTACTCTTTGAGCGATGAACTTTTAAACTCGGAAAATATTCCCAGAAGCTACAGAAGCTATTTTCTATTCATGTGATGTTATCGCCGTGTACAGACGAGAGCGGGAAAAGAGGCACTGATGAAGAAATGAAGCCGGCCTCACATGCAATCCTAAATCTAGTTCCAATAAAATACACACTGAGAGGCTTGAAAACGTTAAAATTATCTTGTTAGCTCGTTCAGTTTGGTCCCTCCCATCCAAACTCATTGTTGTGTTAGCTTGTGCGCAGGTTACCTTGGTAAGCTCCCACACTTTATAGCTAGTTTGCTCATTCAATAGCCAGTTTGGTGCCTTGGTTACTAGTTAGCTAGCTCATTGTTATGTTAGCTCACAAGCAGGTAACTTTGGTAGCTCCCACACCTTCTAGCTAGTTAGCTCATTCAATAGCCAGTCTGGTACCTTTCTCACTTGTTAGCATTCATTGCTATGTTAGCTCACAAGCAGGTTACTTTGGTAGCTTGTTAGCTTGTTCAGTAGCTTGTTAGTTTGGTACCTCACTTGCTAGTAAGCCAACGCACTATAGTGTTAGCTCACGTTATGGTGACAGCTCCTTTGGTCTCTAGCTAGTTAGCACATTCAGTTGCCTGTTAGCTTAGTGAATCACTCGCTGTAGTGCGCTCTCACTGTTTAAACTTCTAAAAGTCTGTGACTCTATCTTAAATCAATTTTGTCAGCCTGTTGAAGAACATTGATTGTAGCCGGTTGGAAACATCAACATTAGCTTATTAGCTTCAAAATTCCCTGACATCTCCTCCATCAACAAGATTAATGCCTCTGACAAAACAGAGTGACTAACAAGCTAGCTAGCCAATGACAAATGAAGTTAAATAGCCGTTGTGTTCACGGGCAGTCTTGTCTAAACACAGACAGACACGACAGAGTGATTGAAGAATGAAACTAAAAGTTCTAGTTAGGATTTCTTAAGATAGATGATAACTACGGACACAGCCATGAATTTATAATCATCTGACTTTTCCTTGGACAAAGGATTTGGGAAAACTTTTCTGTAACGATGCCTCTGATCACGTCAAACTGTCTCGATGAACACCTGCCATTTCAGGATCCCTTCAGTCCTCCCAGGTGTCACCAGAACCATCCCTGAACCTGCTCCGTTCTCGAACCCCGCCGCACAACTCGGTAACTCCTCCCGCTGAGATCCAGATCAGATCCCGTTGGACTCCCGCCTCCTCCTCCACCTCTCTCTCTGTCTCTCTCCCTCTGAATGTGTTCAGCCACTTGCAAACAAACAAAGGAAAAGCAGTTCTGTTGTCCGTCTCTCCTATAGCTGTGTGGTGACGGAGTCCTCTATGACCTCACAGCTGTCCTCTATGACATCACCGCACGGTCCCACCCACCCGCCCATCACCATCAACCCCCCTCCTCTTCCCCCTCCTCCGCCCACGCCCGCTCCTCCAACGCCTCCGCCCTGGAAAACGTCCTCGCTGGAGTCCAGGAGCCGCGAGCTGGACTCGGACATGTTGGAAGCACAGTGCAGGGATTGGCAGGGGCACGGGGGCGGGAGGGGCAGCGCCAGGAGCGAGTCCCGCCCGTTCGTTCTCCGCGGGGAGAACGAGGGGTTATTGATGTCGACTGAGCGGCCCACCTCGTTCAGGTGAGTCTCGCTTCTGGTCACGTCACTGAGTCCGAAGTCGGAGTGGCTGTGGCTCCCCAGGGGGCGGAGCAACCCGTCGGAGATGGTGTAGGAGGGCGGGGACTGTAAGGGCAGAGGCATGGGCGGGGCTTTGCGTTTGGAGCGTGAGAACAGGTAAGAGAGGCGCTTGAATGAGTCTGCCTTTGTTCCCGGAGTTGAGAGGCGCTGCAGGCGACTCCTCGTGCGAGCGAGCGATGAGGAGAAGGAGGAGGAGAACGACGAAGACGGGGAGGGCAAGGTGGTGGAGGACGGAGGGAGGACGGTTGTCTTCAGCCCGTTGCTCTTTGGTTTCCCCTCCTCATCCTCCTCCTCTTCCCCCCATCCGACGCCCTCCTCCAGCTCTCCATCGTTGCCCTCGCCCCCTCTTTCTATCTGGGTCATTCCAGAAATGGAGCGCACCAACGCGGACACGCCGAGCTGCGGCGTCGGCTGCTTGTCGTCCTCCAGCGGGGTCATGAAGGTCACGCCCTTCGACTTCTGGCCTCCACCTCCACAGCCGTCGCCCGATTCGCTGTCATCCTCCGAGGCCAGGCCGCCGTCGTCTCTCGCCGTCTCGCTGGAGGAGGAGTAATGTCGCCGAGGAGGACGGCGATTCCCGAGGAGATCCAGGACCTCGTAGCGGAAACTGGAGATGTCCTGCTTCAACTCCTGCAAAGAGACGGAGGGAGAGAGAGAACTCATTTTTGGATTCGTGACGAGAGATTGAAGTGTTAAGAGGTCAAAAAAGAAAGAGAAAGTCAATATTGGTCTACAGTTTGAAAGTCAAATTTCCTCTTAAAACAAAACTGACTTTTTGAGCCAGGAAATTGAATTTTTATATCAGGAAGGCTGCAACGTTTGTTCTGGAGCTTTTTAAACGGAATAAATATCAGATGTTCAGGGGAAAAAAAAAAAGCATGAGAGACTGGAAGAAGAGGGTGAGGAGGGGAAGTGGAAGAGCTGAGACTGCCGGCTGACTGAGAGAGGGGAGGTGAAACATCAATTTGTAGAGGCAGCGGGTGAAGAGGAGGGTAAGGACTCGGGAGGACGGTGGTGAAGAGAGGGAGATCGGGGTCAAGAGACAGGCAAAAAAAGAGAGAGAGAGAGAGAGTGGGTAAGTGGAGGAAGTGAGCGTGATATGAGCGAGGGGTCCGTGGAGGGAAAAGACTCTTTTTATATCACTAAATAAGTTGCTTCACTCGCTTAAACCTGATTCACTTTAAAGGCTTTGCTGCCATGGCCTTGATACATGTCTGATTATATCGCAGCGCTTAAAAAAAAGAAAGCTAAGTAAACATGAAATGAAATCCACTCTGAAGCTAATCAGGTGTGGGATTTAATTAACACACAACAGACGAGGACAGCGTTATAATGGATGCGTCTTTTCACACATCCGTCTTTATTTACGTGATTAATTCTGGAACAATAAGGATAAAAATTGATTAGTCTTTGAGGCCAACTATCGTCAAATGTGAGGATTTTGCCGCTTTTCTCTGTTTTGAATGATGTAAACCGAGTAAATCAGAAGAAAGAATAATATTTTCTGGTTTTAGCCCACAGCTGGTTCCTCTAGAGCTGCTGTCAGCCGGTTAACCCTAAAAGTGTTGTCCGTCTGTCCCTCCCCTCCCGTCTGTCAGTCTGATTAACCTCACAGAAAGTCACGTGATATGTCTGATGTGGGTATTAATTTCCCTAAAAATGGATAAACACCACAAACATGGCGAGCTGTCCCTCAAAACAGCCTTTATTTTACGTAACTTTGAGCCTCAATGTCATTTAAACGAGTGAGTTGTATAGAACTTTGTGCAGCGATGTCACAAAGGGATAGATTGGCTGTCGAGACTTGAATTTGTTTTTGCACCAGGCTGTAAACATGTTGAATTCTGAGGTAAAACATGGGCTCTTGCGGTGACTGAGGCACATTTGGAGCCTCTAGTGGTCGTTCAAGGAACTGCAGTGGTTGGTACTTCCACGTTCGCTTCATTTCTCAGTCCTGGAGGTCACTGCAAGTTTGTCCTCATCATATTTTCCTTTCTTCACAACAATTGTGTACTTGAAGATAACTTTAAACCAAACATGCACCATGTTCAGTATGTTGACCGGAGTCTAAGGGCTTCTGGGGGAAATAATGCTGATGTTTGCTGACACAAGTTGACTCCATAGCCTGCAGCTTTTTCAGAGAATTAACATAAATGCCTACATAAACATTTACTCTGTTTACTTCTGCTGTAACTCTGCTTCTCCCTCCACACAGAGAGCTATGAGACGAACAACTGAGCAAACCTGAATCCTTTTTTCGCTCTTTTGTAAACACAATCACAGCCACTCAATCGCTTTTACCTTTCACTCGCCATATGGGATCCAAATGTGGCACAGTCGGCGCCACTCCTCAGAGGATAAAACCCTGATTTACTTCAACATGCACCTGATGTTAGTTACACACCTTAAACACACCGCCTGCCCGTTGTGACCACTCATCCTTCACGTTAACGCACACAAACACTCTCCGGGTGTGAAAGAGATTCAGCTCCATGTGCACCTGATGTTGTTTTTGCATTTAAAAAATAACCCCAAAGGAAGTTTCCACTTCAAAGCCCAGGCTGGGCTCCAGAGGCATCATGGGAAACAGATTCGGGAGCTCGGAATAAATTGCAGCTCAGAAGGTTTGGGAAAAGCAAACTACCTCTCCTGTGTTGGTATTGATCAGAGCTGTAGATTCTGGGCAGCAGATGAGACTCGGCAGGTGGTAGCTATTAAAAATCTTTTAATCTTTTAATAAATCTTCGCAGGCCCGGCTCTGCCTTTTGGTATCAATTAAACCTGCATTGTTTACCGCAACACAAACACAATAAACAGACGGCGTGCAGCTGATGTTTCTGCAGACTAATAACACGACTCGCTGCGAAACTACAGACAGATTTATGTGCAACTGATTGTTTATGAGACAGCCGGAACAAAATGTCCTCTCACTTCGGTTTTTTAGTCTTTTTTTCGTTTATTTTTAACATCCTCAGGCCGTCAGCGTGACAGCAGCTGCACCCACCTTAAAGTTCTCCTCCGTCAGCCCCTCGTCCGTTTTGGCGCTGCGTATCATGGCCGCGACGTACCTCTTCACCAGGCTCCGGATCACTTCCTGTTGGGATACAAGTCACTCTGGTTATGTAACAGTCTCTGTCGGTTTATTGTTCATTCAGTGTGTTTCAACGCTTTACTTGTATTTGGCTTCTCACTGACAAGAAACCTCCGATCTACATGAATAACTTTTGTAGTGAAAAAAAAAAATCTGGAGACTTGTCACCAAAACCAAAATGAAGGACAAAAACATGTTTGTTTACTCTAAGGTTACGATAGTCAAACATATTACAAGAAAACTATGCTAAATAACAATCATCCGAAATCAGATATCGACTCATCTTGGTCACGGTTTCAAGTTGGAGCGCTGCAGATGAATTGTGGAGCTGTAACGGGCTGTAACAGCAGCTTCACTCCTTGAGGAGTGAAGCTGCTGTTACAGCCTGAAAACCAAGTTTAGTTTGTTTCGCTTTTGTTTGGGGTGCCAGAATCAAGAAATGCCTGAAACATTCTGACGTAGACATGTTCAACAATCAAAACACTTGCTTTTGGTGTGTTTAAGTTCATTTCAAGAGCCCTGAAAAGAAGAAAACTCTGATAACTTGTACCTATTCTGATTTCTCACCTGTATATCAAGGTGAATTTTTCAATCAGTGATTTGTTTTACACATAAAAGCCTGAAGATACAAAATGATTAAAGTTGTTTTGCTTTATTTTTGGGACTTTCAATGACAGCTGGATTAAATAAACTTACGATATCTAATTAAAAAAACTTTATCCGGGTGTTTCTTTTTAGGAAACTTTTCAGGGGATTTAAGGGAACGCTAAAGTAAAGTGCTACATCTCAGTTATCTGGGGCTTAAAATAAAAACCCTGTGAGGAACAGTTTACATTCACAGTTTCAGTCGTCGTTAATCGGTCACAGAAAGCAGAATAAATCCACCAACTGATGAATTTAAATGTTATTGTCTCATTAAGTAATCAGCCAACGACCCTCATTGATTTAAAGAGCGGAGACAAATTTCACCAACATTTGGTGCTCAGTGGGTGGCGACTCGACACACACACACACACACACACACACACACACACACACACACACACACACACACACACTCTGCATCCTCCCACAGTCAACACCTGTGACTGCCAAACAGGACGGTCTGGCGTGCTGTCACTCTCCGCCTCTGCCAAAAGAAACACAGCACGCGCTCTGTTAAAGTGAAGGGCAGATTCCTACAACAATCCTTAAGAACATGGACGCGTATCAAAGTAACAATCGACGCTGCCAAACACAAAGTACTGGCACCGCTGCCGCGCTTGGAGCGTCGCTGCCAGAGACGAGGAGTCGCAAAAAGACGAGAGCGGCGTCTCGTGTTGATCCGCTCAAAACTGGACATCAGAGTTACAGCTGCCAGGAAACAATAAAGTGTGTTTCAAAACTCTGCTTTCAGTGCTGAGACGATAAAAACATCTGCCGTAAGAAGCTACAAAAATCCTCCTTCAAGTTCTGACAAGACTCTTGGACCAAAGTTCTGACTTAAATCCACCGCATTAGCCGACAGCACTCAACAATACCGGTGTAACAATTTTACAATTGTACTTTTCTCAATTCTAAATTTACAAAATTGGCTCAAAGTGAGATGTGAATGTGAAAGTGCAGCTCTGATTCTCGAGACGCTTCAGAGACGACACAGTTAGCTTAGCGTTTAGCCTCCAGCTGCACTTCCAGACCATCATCCCAAGTGAACAAAGACGATCAGCTGACCGGTACCGGAGGAACAGAGTCCCAGATGTTGGCTTTATTTACTTAATCAGAGATCCTCTATTGATTTTTTGGGGGAAAGAGGGTTTACTCTGAGAACTGAACTTTGCAACAAATTGATTCTCCATCTTTTGTTGTTAAACCCCTTCAATCTTTTTTTTTTTTGGCGAATATTATTTTACTTTGTTCAACAGTCAAGCTGTCAGGACAAAAAATCAATATTTTGATCCTTAAGAATCCAGCTGAGATTGTCTGACAGTGCTGGAAAAATAGAAAATATCATATATAAATGTTGGTATCGCGTACGTAATCCAGTGAAGATGTTCAGCCTTGTGCGTCTCTTGTTTTTGAGTGTATTTGTTATGTTTTTTAAAGTTATGGTTACAGACTCCACTCCACCTTCATACACAATCTTATCATGAACTAAAATCCTGACCTGAATATCGAATACAATCAAATCCGTGAATTTGAAGAGTCATCACACCGCTACTCAAAACTGAACCCTCAGATAATTCACTTGACATTGTCATCAGTGTGAGGCAACAGCTGGATAAACACACACTCAGAGGCAGTTTGTGGGTCAACAGGGAGAGAAACACTGTGTGTGTGTGTTTGTGTAAATATGCAGAAAAAGGTTTCCATCAGTGTGTGGACTCTCTGCTGTCTCACAGATTGTCCAGTTTTAGTCAGTGGAAATATTATGGTTTCATTTGCTCCTAACAAACCTCCAATAATGGCTCAGATGTCTCGCCCTCGACAAAGATGGACCCAAAATTTGGCCCAAATCTTGAGCGTCAGCGAGGTTTTACAGGTTCTGTACTGTGAGGCATCAAATAACATTTGAACTCCTTTTCTGTCGTCCTCACTTGGTCACATTTGAATTATTCAGGTCGAGAATCTTCTCTGTCGCTGTTATTAATTTATAATGATAAAAAAATCAAAATGGATGTTCAGCAAGAACATAACATAAAATAAAACATGTTTTTTATGCAAGTTCCAAATACCGCGGGTGAAAATTTTGCGAGCTAGCTAATGCTAAGTTGATTTTAAAGCTGCTGTGAGTGATATTTTGTCATTAATACCAGTGTTTAAAAGCTGTAGCTATAGAGTGTTTGGACTTTATCCAATCAGGACAGAGAGCTTCTTAAAGTGATGATGGCTGCATGTTGACATGGTGACTTAGACAGGAGGGACTTTAGGATGATGGACGTGAGCTAAGACAAAGACGACAGCAGCTTTACTCTCCAATGTTAAGGTGATGATACTGAATTATCTCGTAGGTAGTGGTCTGTTGTGTTTTAGAAAGTTGTTAACCACCACTGCTGTTACAGTAGGTGGAGTCTATTGCCTTAAAAAGAGAGCCAACCTCCATGCTAAGCTAAGCTAGCAGTCTTGTTATTTATAGACATGATAGTAGTATTGATCGTCTCATCTAACTCTCAGCAAGAAAACAAATAATGTCAAAAGTCGAAGTATTTCTCCATGTTGGATCCACAATGGAACCATTCAGACACAAACACACCTGTACATATAACAAACAAACAAATAAACAAATAAACAAATGTGCTGTGTTGATGATGATCCTTTATAATAAGCTTTTTATGGCAACATTTAGAAAAGACTCTTCTTGTCTCATGAAACACTGAGACTTCTGAAGCAAGTTGCACATGCTGTAGGGGAAAATGTAGCTAGCTCGCTAACACTATGTTGATTTTAAAGCTGCTGTGAGTGATATTATGTCATTAATACAAGTGTTAAATAGCTCTAACTACGTATATATGCTCTGATTGATTGATGGTAAAAGAGAAAAGACATTTTATGATATCCCTGCTCACGTTATCCAGTCAGGACAGAGAATTCCATAAAGTCTCGTGCTGGTGAATATGGCAGCACATTGTCACGTACAGCAGCTTTACTCCCCGATGTTATTATAATGACACTGAATTATCTCGCAGCTAGCGGTCCGTTGCATTTTATAAAGTTTACCTGGCGTAACTCCAATTTCTACGTTTCTTTCATAATTGCAAATGATTAAAAATGTAATATTAAACTGGAAATTAAGTTTGAGTAAATTATTTGTATGTCTACTTGAGTCATTTTTTATGGACTTTTGGTTCTCGATCCACCACTGCTATTAAGGTTTGTTTCCTTAAGAGAGAGCAGAGCAAGCTGTTTCCTCTGTATACATCCTTCATGCTAAGCTAAGCTAGCAGTCCAGTCTTGTTATTTAGAGACATGAGAGAGGTATTGATCTTCTTATCTAACTCAGCAAGAAAACAAATGTCAAAAGTAGTTCTCGATGTTGGATCCACGATGGAACCGTTCAGACACAAACACACCTGTACACATAACAAACAAATAAACAAACAAACATGAAGCTGTGACGGGCGTACACACCTGGTAGTGCTGATTCTGTATCAGACTGTCGGCATGGCGTTCCTGCAGAGACACAAAGAAAACACGTTAGATGTTCGTCTCCTCGTCAGCCAACCTGATTTATCCCAGAATTAAGCATAACCACACATCTGAAACACGATTCACGGCGTCTAACCAGAACAAAAGAGAAAGCCTGGATCCTCCACACTGCAGAGCTGCTGAGTAATGAACTCACCTAATCACTTTCCTACATTTAAAATGGACATTTGACTCTGTAAAGAGAAAAGTTCTGCTCTTTATTTGAACTTTCGGGCCTTTCATCCAGAACCACCATCATGTAGGTGACTGATTTGAGCGAAAGTGTGCCTATCTTCTCTTTAAAGCGCTCTTTTCACCTCGTGAAGCGATGGATCCAATTGAATCAAGTGTGCTGAGAGTGGTTCAGGTTATTTTTAGAGAATAAGACCTATATAATTCAGTGTTTGACTCTGTCAGTGAAGCTACAGTCAGCAGAATGAAAGGTTATATGTGCAGCTTTCTTTTACTGGATGCTTTACAGGAGAAGACAATGAAGACAGAAACAAATTATTAGGTATTATTTCTGTAAAAGGACCTTCTGCTCCACTTGTACCCCGTGGCAAATACAGAAGCACCTCCAGGGGAACATGAAAGTGGATGAAAGTATCTATCATGTATTACTGAAGTTAGTACAACTCCTACGCAGACGACGCTGTGCTTTCTCTCTGAGACGATGACACCACTTTTCTGTCGTTGCTCTGATTTGATCACCAGAGAAGTGCCTTTAGTGATTTGGTTTTCTGAGACAGAGGTAGGAGTGAAAATGTGATGCTCAGGAGCACTTCATCAGCACCGAATCCTTCTCATAACACATCCTTATAATTAAACACCTGAGTAGGTTGCAGCGTGAAGTAAGTGAGTGAGTTATCTTGACGTCTGCTGCTGTATGATGGACAATGACCCTCTGTGGTTTATTGACAGATGTCAGAGGGAGGAGGATGTAGATGATGACAAAGATACCATCAATAATAACGCCTACACCTATGCTAACTACATGACTTAAAGCAGACCTGTTAATTTTTTTGTTTTGAAAACACCTTTTGAACACATTTTAAAAAGATCGCATTCTGCACCAACAGATGCTCCTCTCTCCCACAGAAAACACTGCTCCTGAACGCCTCGTCGGCAGTCCGCGCCTTTAATTCCGCAACTTTCTGACATCACAATGCGCCACCTTTGTCACACATTTGCATAACTTATGCTAATTAGACATGTAGGAAACTGATTTAGCTCAGCTGCTTTGCTGTTGGTCAGGCCTGTGTGAGCTAGCCAATCAGAGGAGACTGCGGCCTTAAAGAGACAGGAGCATAAAACACTGGACAGTACGAGAAACGGGACATGAACAGTGGTTTTCTTTATATGTGTGAGCCATCTGTCCACCTAGACCTCGTCCCTATGTTGATTATGTCACTCTGTGTAGCATTGAACGCCGCCTGACTTCCTCCTTTGCGGCTGTTATAATTACTACAACCACGAGAGGTCACAGCTTCACAAGAAATGTTTATAGAGGTCAGAATAAGCTGCTTTCACAGTCGACCTACTTTGTTATTTTTCTGATGAGGATGGGCTGTGTACTTTTACATTTTTACTGAAAATATCCAGGTTCAACAACCTCAAAATTGTACTTGCAGTACTAAAGTAAATGTACTGAGTTACTTTCCAGCACTGATCAGCTGTCAGGAAGAACAAAGACGCTCTCTGAGTAAAACTTTTAAGACTCTGGTTGTTCAAGTTTCCTCGTTTTTTCTGTTCTTTTTTGCGGAACTCGCACACCAATCATCCTCGTCACTTCTTCTTCTGTGGTTATGTGTCATTTCCTCTCTCCACATTTAACTTCCCCTTCTCCATTTCCTGTTCATCGGGTTTCACACTCGTCTGCGTCTGGTCCACGCTTCTAATTTGTCTTTTATACACACACACACACACACATCCTTCCTCCCCACACCTTCCTCTAACGATCTAACTCTCCCCCTCTTCAGAGCGATCGGTGGCGTCCGTATCTCAAACTGTTTTTCTGCTTACACACACACACACACACACACACACACACACACACACACACACACATTGACTTTCTCTTCATCAGATCTCTGCAGTGCTGTGCGGCTCTGTGAACCTATGTGGGCTGGTGGGCTTATATAACTCAGCCGACTTCAGCTGAGGTGAACATGGCAGCTGCACTGTGTGTGTGTGTGTATGTGTGTGTGTGTGCGTCTCCAGATGACTGGGCTGTTAAATGTGTTTATCAGGACGTGTTGATCCGCTGATGTTCCTTCTGTGCAGCTGATGTCCGTCTCTTGTACTTCCGTACCCGTCGCTCCACGAGTCCTTCTGCTCTGATTGATTGATCGCTGGCTCCATCTTTACTTTTCCCTGCTTCTACTCCACTACGTCTTTTTAAAAAAAAAAAACTGCAGTTGCCATGACAGATGTTGTTTGTGTTTTGCTCCGTCGCTGCCTCCAGACTCTTCTCACTTCCCACCGTGCTGCCGCTTCTCTCTGCACAACTCTCCAGACTTCGTCCACCAGATGTCCTCAGACTGGCCCACCTGTCCCGGTCACCTGACTCCCACATACACCTGTCACATTTGATGTATTCGTCCCAAAATCACAAACCACCTGTTTACCTCGGCTGGTGTAAGTGCGGTGGCCATGAAGGTCAAAACACAACGACAAGTCAGAACAACACTTGTTGTCCCTGGCAACGAGTCAAAGTAATTTCCTGTTTTAACTGTGAACTTCTCTCAGCCTCGGTCGTCATTCTGTAAGTGTGTTTCTCTGAAATGTAAAATGTGTGAGTGACGCATAAAAAGGACTTTCATCTCTAAAGTCTCTGAGTTTAATAAACAGATTAAGTATTTTGGAGTTATAAAGATGTTTGCAGTCATTTTTTCAGTTTAAGATCATCATAAACAAATGTTTTTTTTTCCTTAAATGTAATGTTTCCTAAAATGTCGCATTTTCTAAAATGTCACGTTTTCCAAAATGTCGCATTTTCCAAAATGTCGCATTTCTAAAATGTTGCATAACCATAATGTTAAGTTTTCCAAAATGTTGCGTTTCTAAAATGTCACGTTTTCCAAAATGTTGCTTTTCCAAAATGTTGCATTTCTAAAATGTTGCATTTCTAAAATGTCACGTTTTCCAAAATATCATGTTTCTAAAACTTTGCATTTCCTAAAATTCTGTGTTTTCTAAAATGTCGCGTTTTCCAAAATATCGCGTTTTCTGAAATGTGTTGAACAAACCTCACGAGTAGCCACAGCGAACACAGCATCAACAGAACTACTTTTTCTCCTATAGTCACCCTGAACTTCCTTTCTGTTGTTTTCTGCAGTTGATGTTATAATCGAAGCTTCTCGTGTTCTTGTCGAACTCAAACAGATTAAAATCTAACTGACTCTTCCTTGGAGATGAAACCTTTTTCCTCTGCTGCTCCTTCAGACCTCCAGTTCACAGCCAGCAGACCTCAGTTTGCATGTGAAGCCTGTGAATCCTCCGGCGACTTGTTAACATGAATATCAGCATCTGGCCTTTCAGCCCGGCTGAGGCTCGCGAGCAGCCTGTTTGCATGACTGTTCGGTGACGTGCATATGGCCGCGCCAGAAGATTAAACTCCACATGAATAAATAAACCAAGTGTTTTTATTTAAACTGAACTTTAAGGACTTTATCTGAGGAGGAGCGGAGTTGACTGACTGTCCCGTAACGACGGCGCTCTCTGGTCTGATCCAACAGCTGCTTCCGGTCATGTCAGAATCACTTCAGACTCTGCTCTCAGTTTTTCATTCACAGATGAATAATACGTCGTTCCTCTTCGGGGCCGAGGAGCAGGAAGCGTAACACGGACGACACAAACAATAAACGCAAAGAAAACAAGCGAGACGGAGAGTCCCCGAGGAGCCCAGACAAAACACTATTAATATTAAATATCTTGTGTCAGATGCTTCCAGCTCCTCCCGGCTGCTGCTGGCCTCAGAAATCTGGTATCGGGCCACGAGAAATGAAACATATGACTTTGCAGAAAAGATGAATAACAATTGCAGAACTTGAAAAGGCTTTTTTTCTAAGAACTACTTTCAGATTCAGTCTGTGGTGCTTCATGTCTACAACATTATACTGAAAACAACCATAAGGTCGACTGTGAAAGCAGATTTATACGACCCATACTAACGTTTGTTCCTCAGTGACGACCTCTAGTGGCTGTAGTGATTATTGCAGCAGCAAAGGAGGAGGTCAGGTTTAGAAGTCCGTACAAGGAGGAGGTCGGGTCGGACGAACAGGACAAACAAGAACTGGACTTTCACCCAGTTCACGTCTCGTGTGAAACCAAAAGCCGAGGATTGTAAAGTGACATCACGTAAGATAACATAACGTAATGTTAGACCAAGTAGTTTTCCCAACCCGATCGCCAGAATAAATGTTAGCTCGGTACGTTTTTGCAAAAACCAAAATTTAACTCAGAATTCAGTGATTCCAGCTTGTTGAATTTGAATCCTTTCTAGTTTCTGAATGTTTTGCGATCGTGGACAGAGGACGACATTTTATAGACCAAACAATCAATCAATCAACAATGGAAACAATCGTTAGTTGCAGCCTTTAAACAAACCAGTCAGCAGCACTAAAGGGACTCTTTATCTTTAAGTTGACATGTCTACTAAGAATAACAATGAGTCCATGGTGGGTATTTAGACAAATTCTGACTTAAAAAGACATTGTACCACATTTTGTTTTGACTTTAAAATACCAGAAACTCACAAATATTCTACATAAAACAACCAAATACCAGCAACAAGGAGAATATGAGAATACTATGCTGTCGTGTCTCCACTCACCGTGAACTCTCGCAGGTTTTCACATTTGTGCGTGTCCTCCCCGGGCGGCTGGCCTCTCCTGCACAGCTTATTGTGGAGCCACATGAGCAGGTACCAGATGGACTTGGGGCTCGGGATGATGTTGAACGGAGGCGGCAGCGTGCCGCCCTCGTCAAAGTAACTCATCCACAGCTTGGTGCGGGCGAACTTCCACTCGATGTCGGCGTGGTCCTGCGGGACCAAAAAAAGACGGCGGCTTGTTCACCCTCAAATCAAGTATTCTCGGTGTCAAAAGGTCCCGAGTCTTTACTGTGGTGGACTTACAGCGATGAGCTGGTACGAGTTGTTCATCATGGCGATGAGCATGTTGAGCAGAACCACCAGCGAGATGACGTTGTACGTCCCGAACATGGTCGCCCCGATGAACTCCGTGAACTCGTGGCGAGCCTTCACGTTGGTGACGTACAGATTCAGCAGGCCGAATATGGACCAGAACAGAGACTGAAGGGTCTCGAACAACCTGCAGAGACAGAAGAAGAAGAAGAAGAAGAAGAAGAAGAAGAAGAAGAGAGGAACGTTTTAGTGTGAATGATTCTCTTCAAAGAGCTTTTTAAGGAAAACAAAGTCGAGTCATAATTTTAAATCAGAGGTAAAGAGACTCATGAGAAGGTCTTTTATCTCCAAAGACTGTTTGTAACTCTGACTTTAATGAATAAATACAATATTTTGGAGTTACTTAGAAGTTTGCAGCCGTTCAGTCAGTGTAAGATCACCAGAAACAAGCGTCTCTCTTCATCTCTCTCAGAGTCTCTTCATGAATATAGCTACAGACGACGGTGACACGAGGTGATTCATGTGTGGAATAAATTGAAATTAAAAGTCTTTCTCGCTAGAAGAGCGAAACACAGCCTGATACTCGCATCACAGTCCTTCGTTTGATTGTTCACCAGCTTCATTATGACTCCTTGAATACTGAAGCTCTTTTATATTTGCAGTAAATGTGCGTAAATATTTGCAGAGAGAAAAAAAAGCGCGACTTTATTCCGTGTTTTCCTTCACATGATTAAAGACATTTTCATGAGAATTACTGCAAAACAGAATCTCCAAAATGCAGGAAATGAAGTGTCTGATGCTCATAATATCCTGGAGGAGGCACAAAACCTCCACCCTCGACGACCACATCCTTCCTCCATCCTCCTCCACACTCTCCTCGTCTCCTTCTTGTTTACTTCCCTTATCTCCTCTCCTCGTTTCCTTCCCTTATCTCCTCTCCTCTCTCCTCCTTTCATCTCACAGTCACAGTTACAGCCGAGGTTATTGAATTTTTGATGAGGCAACAATTGGCAGGACACACACACACACACACACACACACACACACACACACACACACACACACAGGTTGTGTCTGCAGGCTGTTATTTATGTTTGTGTTGTATAAAATATTCAACAGTGCAACATTTATTGTCGCCGCAGTGTATCGTGTGTGTGTGTGTGTGTGTGAATGATCGCCGTATCAATCAGGGTAACGAGAGTGTGTGACTGATTGTGTGAGCGTGTGGAGGTGAAGTGTGTGTGTGTGTGTGTGTGTGTGTGTGTGTGTGTGTGTGTGTGTGTGTGAGCGCTCGGAGGGGCGAGAGAGAGTGTGTGAGAGGTGAGGGAGCGAGGATCTAATGAACGATGAATGAAGCAGCCGAGCGTGAGATTGTGTCGGAGTTATGAAACGACGACGTGAGGAGGAGAGAGAGGAGAAGAAGAAGGAGGAGAAGAAGAAGATCTTCTCCTACCCCTGATTTCACACCCTTTCTTTCCTTGACTCCTCCTTAGCTCCTCTCCTTGTTTCTACTATCCTTTCCTTGTTTCCTTTCCTGTGTATCATCTCCTTATTTTATCTCCTACGCTCTCCTCTTCTTTCCTACAGTCGTCCCCTCGTCTCCCCCTCCTTTCCTTGTTTTCTCTCCACCTATCCCCTCGTCCTCTGTCCCCTTGTTTCCTATCCCCTCCCCTCTCCTCTCCTTCCCTTGTCTCCTTATTTTCCTCTCCTCTCTCTCCTCTCCTCTCTCTCCTCTCTCTCCACTGAGTCGAGTCATAAACGGCTCCAGCTGATCCACTCAGTCATGTCAGCAGGACCAGAGAGAGAGTGTGTGTGTGTGTGTGAGAGAGAGAAAAAATAGACTGAGGTTTGTGGAGTGT
>CAEMYA010000001.1:193703-207162 GCA_903131615.1 Diplodus sargus | reverse complement strand
TCTCCTCTCCTTCCCTTGTCTCCTTATTTTCCTCCCCTCGTCTCCTCTCCTCTCTCTCCTCTCTCTCCACTGAGTCGAGTCATAAACGGCTCCAGCTGATCCACTCAGTCATGTCAGCAGGACCAGAGAGAGAGTGTGTGTGCGTGTGTGTGAGAGAGAGAGAAAAAATAGACTGAGGTTTGTGGAGTGTGAAAGAAAGTGAAGAAGAGTATTTACAGCATTTTTTTGTGAAGGTTAGAAAAAGGTAGAGCCACACACACACACACACTCACACACACACACACACAAACACACACACATGTGCTAGCGCTGCGTGGTGTAAAACGATGTAACACATTAGCGGTGATAAGTGTGTGTGAAGCGGCGAGGAGAGGAGACACCTGAGCAGAAAACAGGAAATGAGCTCGCCGGATAACTCATTAATGTTAATAACACACACACACACACACACACACAGAGGAAATAACCCTTGTATTGTACACTCCTGATTGTTGATGCAGCTCGTCGCCCGTGGGGCTGCGATTATGACGCATCATCAGAGGCGTCATGGCGGCGCCCTGCTCGCTCGTTTAGCTCTGATCCTGCAGCAGCACGTCAGGGTCCACGTTAGCATCAAAGCTAACATGGATTTAAGTATCAAGGAATAAATAGATGAGTTTGTGATTTTATTTTAGGTTAGACTTTGTTTAGGACGAAGCTGAGTTAATGACTTGGCGCTGATTGGACCTGTGCATCCAAGGGAATCGTAAAAGAGTCATAACTACTGTTTACTGTGAAAAAACATGTCCCGACCATAAAAACACCTGTTTTTTGAATGGAGTTTGGCTTGACAGTAATCGGATGATCCCATGTCTCGAGTTTGGGAAGTTGTTTAACATTTAAGCAACTCATTAACAGTTGTTTCCGGGATTTGAGCGACAAGGAAAGAGACGATCCAACGACTCTGCAAGACTTTGGTAAAAGTTTCTGTCATCCGCCACGTTTCAGCATCACATGAGCTCCAGAAATGATTTGTGGACTCCGACATGTCACCTGACTTTCAATTCATCTCAGAACTTCAACAACTTTTTTTTCCTTTAACGAGAACAGCCTCAGTTTCAGAGTCGGAGCAGCGTTCCCTCGTTCAGATCCGTCCTCCTCTCGCCGTCCTATCATCGTCCGCGGCGCTTTACTGTAATGGAATCGATCGCGAATCAATACGGCTATTATCTAAAGCAAACCGCACGCCTCATCAATATTCAGCCCACTGACTCCACTTGGCTCTCACTCTGCCTCCATCAGCAAAGACACGGCCGATCTCTGCTGTGTGTGTGTGTGTGTGTGTGTGTGTGTGTGTGTGTGTGTGGGTTGCAGATATAACCCATAATTCAAACTCGACCTCTCAATAAGCTTCTTTTTCTTTTTTTCGCTCGCCTCGCTCGAAGAAAGCGTCGCGTTAATATTCTTCAGGTGTATCGAACGACGAGCTTCGTTTCCCACGTCATCATCCGGTGCAATGACGCAGGCGAGCAGAAGAGTCCGTCTGTGCGAAGGTTTAGATTAATCGTCGGTGCGGCGCGCTCAACTCGGGGAAAGGAACGTGATCGCCGGGGTGAAATGTTCACTCAACGAGCCGGAGAGCTTTTAAATGTACTCCTCGAGACAAACGTGTATCAGTCTTCTTGTAGCGTTCCTGCCTTCACAAATGTCGACTTTACCCAAACACGGCACTCTTCTGTGGATCAAACTGCAGCAGATCCACCTTCACGTTTATGTTTCGCCCCTTCACAGAGCGTCAGTGTTGTATTACAGATGGTACTCACGTGGAGAAGGCGTTGTTCTGCCTCTCGCAGCGGATGCCTTTGCAGTTGTTGAGCTCCTCCGAGGCCTTCGTCTCGTAGTAGAAATACAGCTGGTTCAGCCCGTTAGCGAACGCCAGCAGCACCTGCGCAGGAAAGATTACATCAGTGTCACGTAAAATACAGCAAACATCGAACCCAGGGAAACAAAACTGCAGCTTTTTTGAAATCCCGGTGTTAACATCGAGGTTCGACCCTTCAGGGAGTTTTTTTGAAACACGGCTTTCTTCTCAAACAGGACACGAGCACTCCGGTGTTACGTAAAGCTGCTGCTGCCGCTGAGTGAGCATGAAGCGCCTCGGGCTCAGCGGGATTGATTTTAGGACTTCAGGGAGCTCAACAGTTCTCATGTGGATTGTGTTGTAGGTTAGAAAGTCCCCCGAGACGGACTTAATGAGCTCTGATGTAATGAAATCTGCCAGTAACGTCCTTCTGCCTCCAGTGTGCCGAGGTATCGTACACCCCGACTCATCTTCATCAACAGCAATGTAGCTTGTCGGTTGGTTCAGAGACAGAGAGAGACTTACTTACATGGATATTAATATGCTAACGTAGAAAGGTTAACCGTTAGCATGCTAAAATACTGGAACTGAGCCTTCAAAATGAGGCCATGGTACAGGCTAAACTTTACATTTTTCCTCACAAGTGGTAAGCTCATGGGACTGCTAACTGCACGGCTAACTAAGCTAACAAGCAAACGACAATTAACCGTACAGTGAGCAGCAGTTTGCTGTGAGTTTTGCAGCAAATCAAGCAAATCTGTCCATCAGGAAACTCTGCTAATCCTACAATCCAAATGATAACATGCTACATTTAATATCCAAGATATTACAAAAAACTAGGAACTTCATAAAGATCAGCTAGCTGACATTCACGTTGTAAAAAAACATCAAGTTGTTTTATGTAAATGTTGGCATGCTAACTCTAGAGAGCATGGTATTACGTTGGAACAGCCTAAAAAGTACAAACTAGAATTTACATGTCTCCTCAGCTAATAGCACAGCTAACTGCATGGCTAAGTGAGCTAACTAGCTAATGGCAGCAGTTCCTCCCGCAAGAGCTAAACAGAACCTGACAGGTCTAAGAAAGCCAATGTACAGGCTAAACTTGACATTTCCTTGCTACTAGCAGGCTAAATGCACTGCTAACTGCACGGCTAAATGAGCTAAGTAGCTAACACTACAGTCAGCAGAAGTTAGACATTATTTGGAACAAGTAAAGCAACCTATCTACCACAAAACTGTCTTCATACTACCACTCCCCTATTAATACATTTTTGTCTCACCAGACAGTAAATGAAGAGGAACTTGAGGATGTCCAGCAGCATTCTCCCCAGCGAGATCTGCAGGGGCCCCAGGTGGGAGTTGGCGGTGAAGAGGGAGATGAGTCTGAGGGAGCTGAAGATGTTGGCGATGGCGAACAGCGCCTCTGCTATCAGCGTGGGGTGCCACATCTCCCACTCCTCCCTCGGACGAGATGAGTTATACTGGAGGAAAAAAGAGTAAATCAGTTGAAACAGCTGCGAAACGCTGGCAGGTAACATACCTTTCAGACACAGAAGACACTTTTTACAAGGGGAGAAAAAACTTAATGTGTTGCATATAATGCTGAATTTACAAGAAGGTTAAAATAATCAAGAATTCTTGGTAGATGGAGTCCCATGAGGTTCATACATTTCCTTTTAACTCAACAACTCACAAAATTGTGACATTTTCTAAGGGAGTCTGGTGACTTTCTACACAGCCGACAAAGAAGAAGCCTATATTGGTTATTGTTTACTGTATTTGTCAAATTTGACATGTGGAAAATAAATCTTTGTCTTTGTGAAACAGTGTTTGTTCAAACAGCTGCTCAATATTGGAAGGTTACACTTATTTCAGATACAGAAGAAGAAACACTGGCATGGTGACGCTGTTCAAACAGACACTTTTTACAAGGAAAGAAACAACTTATTTTATTGCTTGTAATGCCGAATTCACAAGAAGACAGAAAGGATTTAGATTGTGCTGTTGGCTTTTCACAAATTTTACTTTAAGTTTCTCTGCTTGCAAAAACACTCAAAATCGCAGGATTTGTTAAGGGAGTCTGGTGATACAGCGGGGGAAAGCGCCATCTGCTTCCAGTCTCCGTGTGCTAAGCTAGGCTAAACGCCTTCTGGGCCAATGTGAACACACAGAGATAAACAGAGTCCGTCACCCTCTTTTTTTTCCCAGCATGCTCTGTTTCTGTGACTGTTTTATTTTTTGTGCTTTATTCATGCGTCTGTCTCTCTGCACATCGCTCTCGGTTGTCTCATGCTTGGCTTCCTCCTCATTCTAAATTCAGCCATTAGACTTCACACAGGACGTCTGTCTTGTTAACTCTGCCTCTATTAACATTCAGCGTGCGCGCGCACACACACACACACACACACACACACACAGGAAACAGCCAGAGACAGAGACATGCACACAGATGCACACTCATTAATTTATAGACTCTCCCGCACCTTCTCTCAGATGCACCACACTCTGTCTGTCTCTCTGTGTGCCTGTCTCACACAAACACACACACACACACACACGCACACACATGCACACACACACACACACACACACACACGCAAGCACACACACACGCACACACACGCACACACACGCACACACATGCACACACACACGCACGCACACACACACACACACACACACGCGATGACGAAGCAAAATTTTGCGAGCGACCGTCAGCTCTCCAGAGGATTTTAACTAAATATTTAAAAGGGGAAAAGACAAAAAAGTAAAATATATTGTGGCAACTGCTTCTGTGTGTGTGTGTGTGTGTGTGTGTGTGCCCGTGTGTGTGTCCACATCCGTGAAGTCTACATACGTATATGTGCTTATTAAATTGTGCATATATATATGTGTGTGTGTGTGTGTGTGTGTGAGGACCTGTGTAGGAGGGCCACCCGCCACCATCAGTGACTCACAGCTGCTGCAGATGGCCCCGCCGTCTGGTGTGTGTGTGTGTGTGTGTGTGTGTGTGTGTGTCTGATAAATAGATAAATCTTGGATGTGTGCAGGATGTGCAGCTAAACAACGTGTTGTTAAAGCTCAACGCTGTGCGGTGAAAAGTGAGACTATTGCGTCCTCCAGGTTGAGTCCTGTGACCCTCAACCATCCAGGTGTTGTTTACAAAGGTCAAAGGTCACATCTGATGTCTGCTGTTCATATTGACGACAGTAACATGCTTGAAAGCTGATAACTCATTGGTGTATTTCGCATTTCGTCTCATATTTGCGGTGTTAAAAGGAATATTTTAAAGGTAAAAACCGCTGCTGTATGATCGACTCCGCCCCTCTGTTGTTTACTGTCTGTTTATCAGGATGTCAGAGGAGGAGGATGTGATTGATGACATGATCAACAGGAATGAACAGAAACAACTGAATGTGTTGAATTTAATGCCGAATCAACAAGAAGGCTCAACTTATTAAGAATGTGTCATAGACTGCGTTTAACAAGGTTCATAAAGTTTCTCGTCACTCAACAACTCACTAAATTTAGTGATTTTTAAAGGAAGTCTGGGGACTTTCGCCACCGACTACAAATAAGAAGCCTCTATTGGTTAGTGTTGACTGTATGTGCAGATGTTGACACATTTACTGGCAATAAAATGTTGTTTTCTCTCATAAATTTTGTGTCAAAACAGCTGCTAAATGTCGGCAGGTGAGATGCAAAAGAATCTGAATGTACAAGAAGGTCCAAACAGTTGGTTCGGGACATCAGAACGAGGAGGATGCGAGTGATGACATGATCCACAGGAGACAAAAGCCTGTGAGTCTTATCACCGAGGCCAGGAAAGAGAAATGAAGAAGGAATTTGTGAGAAATTTCAGACAATGCTAGTAAAGATGCTAAGATTGCATCAACCAAGAAGATGGAAAGGGCAGCTTTTATCTCCAGCAGCAGCTGAAACAACCGGCTAAATAATCCCTTCAAGACGTTGGTGAAGTTGTTGATGCTTCCTTTAAGGTTATGCAGGTGTTTTGCAAAGCCTGCAGGTGTGCTAGCATCAGTGATTGTTACCCTGAGTCCCGGTGACTCGTTGGAACCAAAACTTGGCACCATTACTTGGTAGCACCGACTTTATCTGGTCAGTAACTTTAAAAGTACCAAGTTCAGTACCCGGCCCTGCCAACAGAGATCCGGTTTTCCGTAACCCTTCTCCCTCTCGCACACTTGGACTCTCGTCTTTACCTTCACGTACGCCACTATCTTCAGCGATATGGTGGCCAGGTACAGCGAGTTCATGGCGAAGTCCATCAGGTTCCACCAGTCGTGGATGTACTCTGTGAATCCTCCATCCCACATCTCCTTGATCTCCGCCCAGATGAAGCCTATAACACACACACACATACACACACTCTGATGGTTATTTACACACTCGGTCATGCGTGTGTGCTCACGGTCATGTCATCCATCAGCGGTTCCTGTTTGCTTGCTTTCTGCTCGGTGACCAAACTTTCTGTTGAGTATTTTCTTTTGGCAGCAGCTGCAGGCGGCGAGCTCAGAGCCAACAACACATTTGTTCGGCACGACTGACTTTAGACAAAGTCAGGTTTTACTCTAAATAATTCACGAGTCATTTTGTAATTCATCACGGCTGCCTAGAATATCTGCTGCTTGGAGTTTTTTTTCACCCGTATGTTTGGAGAAATCGCACATCATTAAGGTCACGGGGAGGAAAATCAAAATCTGGTGTAAACCATAAACAAGAGTGTGACTGCAGATCAACCTGATCAAAACCAGAAGAACCATGACAGGAAGGAACAGAGAGGAAACACCAGAGACTTTGGGAATATATGAAAATGAATTCTTTGACATTTATCTGACACAAAACAATGTAAATGTTATGATGGACAATCCAGCTGATGTTAAGTGTTCTGTAGTCGAGTGTTTCAGTAAGAAGAACAAGAACAAGGAGAAGATGAAGACGGAAAAGAAGAATAAACAGAAGGAGAAAAGGAAAAGGGGTCGAAGAAGTAGGAGAAACAGAAGAAGAAGAAGGAAAAACAGAACAAAGAGACGAAGAGGAAGAAGAAAGAGGAGAAGGAAGGAGAAGAAGAAGAAAGAAAAAAGAAGATGAAGATTGAGAAGAAGAAAACGAAGAAACAGAAGGAGAAAAGGAAGAAGGGGTAGAAAGAGAAGAAACAGAAGAAGAAGAAGGAACAGAAAAAGAAGGAGAAGGAAGGAGAAGAAGGAGAAGAAACAGAAGAAGGATAAGAATAAGAGTAGAGTGGACGATGAAGGAGAACAGATGGTTTTGTATTTTTCCAACTGATTATGGTTCTGATTTGGAAATGATTGGTGTCAGCTCCGAGAGAGAATATGGAGATGTAATCACTCATTTTCACACCCACCCACCCTCACCCTCACACACACACACACACACACACACACACACACACACACACACACACACACACAGATCTACCTCCTCCACACACACCCACGTCCTCCACACACAGACACACTCAGTCCTCTTGATGGCAATCAAAGCAGAAGAGATGGAGAGATAAGAAGCGTTGTGTGTTTTTCTATAAATCTGGTTGTTTTTTACTGTATGAAGAGACGTTTCTTCATCCTACTGGACTGTGACTCAATCCGGTCTGGACTGCATGTAAATAAGTGAAATGTATTAAAAGAAAAGACAGAATAGGGAAAGAGAATAAAGGATACAGAGATGAACAGATAAAATGGTGATCATCCAAAAATGATTCTGCTGCTTGAGTACATTTTAAAAGATGGAAACCAACATCGTACATCAGTAATTAAACAGTTTCTACGCTTAAATGTCCATCATGAGCTCCTCTATCGGACCTTTCCACCTCATGTCTACATACAACACCAACAGAGTTGTGTCCGATGTAATCGACAGAATAAATATTGACGGTACGAACATTTCTTTATGATGCAAGTTTACTTTTCCTTATCTTCAGTTTCCAATTCCTCTCTTGTCACAACACTGTTCTTCTGCTGTGCTTCACACACACAAACTCACTTAGCTAGGTTTAGGAGAAAGTTATGTTTTATCTGTTCTTGCCACCACAAACACGGCTACAGATGAGACAACTTCCCATCATGAATATAGTTCTATGTCGCCACATGCGCAACTGGAAATCGTCCAATAAAATATTCAGGTGTGTGACGCTTGCAAACGTTGAAACGCAGACTTGAACTGCGGTCACTAGCTCTGTAGCCTGGTCGCTGTAACTGAACCACTGTTCCCTCTAACCTCTTGAGTCAGGTCATAAACACGTGACTTGAAAATAACTGATAACATCCAGCACAATAATCCAGTGAAGAAGACGAATGAATAGCACAGTCTGAGGAAACGTTGGATTTAAACATCTGTCTGGTTGCAAACATCGCCTCAAAGCTTCAAGGTGCTGCTTGGCCGGAGGAGTGAAGCTGCTGTGGAAACTCAAAGATGACAGCCACCCCAGCCACGGTCTGGACAAGTCCTGCTTCATCTTCATCTCACACTGTTTCACTCTCAAATAAGTCACAATACGGAGGCTACATACTGTTGAAATACAAGGTAAAATTGTCCTGCTACATCTACGAGTGTTGACGATGAGTTCAGGAGTGAAGCTGCTGTGGAAACTAGAAGATGACAGCCACCCCAGCCACGGTCTGATGAAGTCCTGCTTCATCTTCATCTCACACTGTTTCACTCCCAAATATGTCACAATATGGAGGCTGCACACTGTTGAAACACAAGGTAAAAAGGTCCTGCTACATCTACGAGTGTTGACGATGAGTTCAGGAGCGAAGCTGCTGTGGAAACTAAAAGATGACAGCCTCCCCAGCCACGGTCTGGTCGAGTCCTGATTCATCTGGTGACTAATGTCTCAAATGTGATGTCAAACATACCAGACTGAAGTGAATACGGTTGAGGTTTTGTACGTACCCAGCACCCATGGCAGGATCATCCACTCCACGATGGTGGGTGGAGGTCCCTGCATGTGCAGGTTGGTGCGGGCGATGTGCTGCGAGGCCAGCAGCAGCAGGAAGAGGAAGGTCAGGTAGGACGCCGTGTGACAGATGAACTTGATGAAGGGCTTCTTGATGAAGTTTCCCAGAGCGCTCTTTGGCGCCAACAGGTAGATCTGAGGAGGAGGCACATGGAGTTAACTGTTCCTCTCAAATGTTTTTTGAGAACATTGTTTTGGTGTGAAGCTTCAAAAATGTTTTGTGGACGAGGAGATAATGACTGAATTCTTATTTTTTGCTCGTTTGAGATCCAAAACAAAGCAACACAGGAGGAGAAAGAAGCAAACAAGATGCTGACGTTACGTAACTGATCATGAACAATAAATCAGAGTCCTGCTCTGATGTCTCCTCGCCGTCCAGCATGAAGCAGGACGGTGCTCATGTTCCTCCACCCGTTCCCCTCCGTCGATCACAGCCGCTGCTGTTATTGCAGAGTGTTATTGCTGTTATGATGCTTGTTTACTTGTTCTGCTCATCTACTCGCTGCTGGCAACCTCAACGTTCTCTGAGTCACGCCAGTGAGGCTTTAAAAGGAATTAAATAACACAGAGAGAACCAGAGACAGAGGTGTTTGTGTGCATTATTAATAACTTAATCACATTAACGCAGCGCTGTGATTGTTGCGCCGTAAAGACTTTAAGTGAATTATCTTTTTCGTGCCAGGTAAAGCCAAAGTAAGCACAGCTGAATTAAGATTTGATCACTCTGTCGTGCCATTCGTCTGGTGTGTTTGGGTGTTTTGAGTCCTTGAACGCACCATGAGTCAACTGAGAGGAAAGAAACGTGAGAGGACATAAACTGATCTTGAAATACGTTCTGTAAATTAAGATTTCTCCTCGCTTTGAAATGGGTTTAAAAACTTGAGTGCAGTGTTTCCCACACATATACTTTACGTCAGTGGGCTGCCGCTATACATTTGGTGACACATTTTAACATTATTTGCTTTTATATTTTATCGATAAGCCAGAGGACAGTCTGCCCTCACTCGATACCTGCTGTCTACTCACACTGACACAGACTTTGCAGACAAACAACAAGATTGTTTTTGTTAGCAGTTAATGTTTCTGCAAACCACAGATAGATTCAAAGTCGACATTTGTCTAAAACGTTTCATATCACGTTGCTGCAGGAGGTGGAGGGGATGGTGATGGCATTATTACAAACCAACAAAGTTTGAAAAGAAATGGCCAACCACAACTTGAGTGACAATAGTATATATATTTAAGGATGCCTGGAGGTATTTCTGTCTGTGATCGTAGCGACCAAAACAGGATGTTTTCCTGACCCTAACCAGAGCATCAGTGCAACGTTGCGACCAGAGAGAAATAGAAAATTCAGCCTCAGCAAATGGAAAGTTGGAAGAGGAAGGAACATTTAGTTTGAACTTATCTGTGGTTTTGCAGAAACGTACTTAACTAACAGTTATTCTGGTGATTGTGGGGGGCTTTGATATTTAATGTGGCTCACCTGTTATTATCAAATATCCTGCTGACGAATAAAGTCCACAGAGCCAAGTTAGCTTTAACTTTAAAGATCATTTAGATGCACAAGAACACATGAAAACACTGAAGGAAAGGACACAAAAGGTCTCCTTTAATGTGGACAGTTAAAGCAAACTTTAAAAGATTTATACATCATTAAAACTAAATATTTCACAACACCTCCTCACTTATTTGTCTCCATGAATTGTTTGTCCTGTTGGTGTCTCAATATGACTCAATGCACATATACAAACACATAAAATCAGCTTTGCTCTAACGTTAGCAGTGTTGTTTCTGTCAATCTTTAAAGAAATGCATCACCTGGATTTGAACATGAGGGACGTACGCCTGTAATCACCAAACGAAGCTGCGTGAAACTGAGGCGTAATGATATTTTTTCCTATTCTGAGACTGAATAACTTCCATGTTTACACTTCAGGCTGCCTTCATCCGTCACCTGCTGAACGAGATTAAACCAAATATCTCTGCTTCCTCTGCAGATCTCAGCATGTCGATCAGGTTTACAGCAAGTTTATCTGTTTCACTCGAGTCGTTCTGCCGCAGAATATTAAATATTGATCACAGGGAACGGGTCAGTAGTTCTTCCTCCCTGATCAGTTCGTAGTTACAGTAAAAGTTGTGTGTGAACTTTGGCCTGCAGTGATCGTCTGTGTTGTGTTGTTCACTCTGCAGTCTACAGCAGCGGCTTCATGCCTTCTCTAAATCATCACAGTTCTTCCTCCCTCACTCTTTGTTTTTAGGTCGAGTGTTGTTGTCGACTTGACGTTTCCTGGCAACAGCTCGTCCGGCCAATAATACAAGAGTTCGGCTCCATTTCTGCCTGGCAACAAATTTATTTCAAGGAAGACGTCTTGGATTCCTTCCTCTCTTCCTCTCTACCTTCCTCTGTTTCCATTTCCTTACTCACTTTTTAATATGCTTCTATATTTCATTTGTCTTCCCTTCCTGCTCTAGATTTCTAATTTCTTCCACTGATGTTTCCTTTATTTGTTCTCTTGTTTTCATTTCATCCCTCTTTCTTCCTTCCTTCCAATTGTTCCCTATTTTTGAATGCAATCCCTCTTTTTTTGTTCCTTTAATTAGTTTTTCTTTAATTTCCTTCCTTCCTATGTTTCTTTCTTTCTTTCTTTTCCTTCCTTCTTTCCTTCCTTGCCAATCCCCTCCTTCCTCACCAGTGAGAAGACAGGAAACAGGAGTCCGATGATGAAGCACGTCACCAGTTTGACGGCCCAGTGTCGCCTCCTCCAGCCCGGGAAGCCGTCGTACCACAGCGTGGCCAGCAGCTGCTGGCAGTTCGGCTGAGCCACGAACTGAAAAGAGAGGAGAAGAAGAAGAAAAAGAAGAAGAAGAGACTGTGAGGAAACTCAGTTTAAACGTCCTTTAGTTGAAATAAACAAGGGTAAAAAATGAGGCAATAAAAGCTGAAACACAACATCCATCTCCGGCTTCGACAAAAGGAGTTTTAAAAGTGGCTCATTTATCATTCAGAGGACTAAACAGGCCGATAACATGTTTAACCTTCAGCACACAGAAGAGCTCAGTGAAAACAACCTTCAGGTGTGTTCAGGTACAGACAGCCTCTCTGCTCGCTGGTCACAGATTAAATTAAACTTCTCCAGATTTTTGTTTAACTTTCTCATCCTGTTTTACACCTGCAAACATCCCATGCGACTTTACTAATTTACATATTAAAAATAGATAACACCTGTGCCAAGGCTGGACATTTCATAAATGTGTTATATACTCAGAATAATTTAGTGACTTCAGGTCTCTCAGGTTGTCTAAATGAGGGGATACCTCAAACTTTGGAATAGTTTTGCGTCTCACTACGACAGTAGATGGTCACTTTTCATTAACATTAACAACAAACTATTTGTTGTCACTCTTGTTATCATCCTGACAGCTAAACACTTTCAAACTTCAGTCAAATCAGCAAATAACAGCTGAACATAGAAGACAAACACATGCAAAAACTATTAAGACATTTGCTGTAAGTCCTCGTTCGGTTTTTGAGGAGTGATGTAAAGAACTCGATTTTAACCGAAAAGCAGCAACAAGAGCAAAATATTCACAGAATTTAATCCACCAATCATCACTCGCTCTGCACGACAAACATGTACGATTGTGTATTACGACAACTTTTGACAACGATTGCTAAGGAATGATTCTTCCAAATGTGTAACGAGCTGGACTCAACTGAACCGGATTGGACTGCCTGGTGAAAACGAGGATAAAGAAGAAAGAGTCTGTCAACAAATCTGATGATGTGTATAATATCCTTCATGCGAGCTGAAAAGAAATGAACAGAAGGACTCGGAAAAAATAAAAACAGGTCTTTTATTATGTTTGTGTTGATAGGAGAGCCACCTGACTGCACGCTGAGCTAATAAAACCAGATATAACCTCTATCTGTGCGGCTGTTTGTTCATCTCCGTTTCATAACATCGCTCTCCGGCTTTTATTCGCTCAAAAAAGGGGCCGAGCGAGCCTCAAACAGGTACATCTGTACAGTGTGATCGCCCTCCGTGACAAACCAAAGGTTACGTCCTGCCACGACAGCGCCGCGATGCTCTGTTGTCCGGGTCGCCTCCATTTACATCTCATTACAGCTCATCCGCTAATACCGCTGGCGTCGCACCAGAGGCTGCTCGTCTCCGTCAGCCCTTCAGCCGCCCTCTGAGTCACAGACGGAGGAGACGAGTCCTCCTTTTCTTTTTGTCCTCTTATTGTAATCCTCTGCTCCCTCCTCTTTCATTTTGTCATTGCCAAGTTTGTCCTTTTCTTTCTTTCTTTCTTTCTTTCTTTCTTCAGTTATGAGCTTATGTCTGTTTCTGGTTGATTAGTCTGGTGTCACACTGTATAAAAGACTGGAGGAGACGGGAGGTGATCCGTCACATCAGCTGTGATGTAAAAAAAGTGTGTTTTCCCTCTTAAACAAACAGCCTATTAAAGAGATGGACCGAGGAATGAAACATCCGGCTCAGTTCTGCACATCCACCTTCGCACAAGGACGCACGGCTGCTTGAAACCAGACATTTAGCTGAGAGCTTAAAAGAAAAAACGGCAAACAGCCAAACAAAAAGAGAAAAAAA
>CAEMYA010000001.1:165399-175531 GCA_903131615.1 Diplodus sargus | reverse complement strand
CTGCCCTCCAAAATAAAAGCTCCAGCCACAGAAGAGGAAGAAAACTAGATTCTGATGTCCGTTAATGTTGCGACACTTTTGGCTTTCAGCAGCTACAGTGAAGATTTAAAGAAAACAACATCTGTCAAAATCAACGTCAGACAGAAACATAGATGATGCTGGACGTTCTTCTTCTTTTTCACACTTTTTAAACGGGTCTCCGGCTACTTCAGGTGTTTTTAGGAGAATGCTACGATGCTGTTTTACTGTGAAGCTCCAGAAATGTTTTGCGGACTTGCCACCAGCATGTCGGGAGGAGACTGATTTGAATGTTCAGGTGAACTGTTCCTGTACCTCCCTCTCCGTCTCTGCTGCCTCTCACTTCAACAAGCGCTTTCACAATACGGCTGATCGTGGCTGACAGCTGTCTCTCTCTCTTTTTTTCTTCTGTTCATCCCTCACATTTACTCTCAGCGTCTGTTTCCGTCACTTCAGCGACTTTTATTGGCACGAACAGGAAAGCTTATGTGAGACAATTCTGCCAAACGAGAGCCACATTTGTCGGAGCATCTGTAGCCTGCAGACTTTAAGACTGCAGAGAGACGTTAAGAGTTTACATGCCAGATTAAAGCCACGTTCACGGACGCGGCTTCACTTGTACAACAACTTGTGCTTTGCTTGAGAATTTCCTTTTGCTGCTTCTTGTCTGAATATCTGATTTATTCAAAATTAAGATGCTAATCCAGCTCAGAGTGAATTAAAAAAGCTGTTGCTGAACTGATTTGTGCTGTTTTGAAAGGTTATAAGCTGAATTTCTTAAATGCTCCGGAGCTCTTTAAGTACTTCTAGCATCTATAAGAGTTTAAACGCACTGAATTATGTATTTATTATTCATGACTTTAACTTTTTTAATGCAAAAATAAGCCTTCAGATGGCCCGTACCTGCCCCTAGTAGCTGGAAAACACAATAAGTCCACAAAGTTCATAATAATGTCACATGTTTCTCTACATAAACAGACTTATTTCCCCATTAACATAGACTTTAAGCATGTACTCTAGTCAAAAACAAGTGCTTTCAGTTGAAAAACAGCCCAAACAAGGAGCAAAATCACATAAATGTCCACGCTTTGAGCTTTAAACCCATTAAAAATTATATATTCATGGTTTGGCTTTGAAATCACTCGTTGGCTGTTGCAGGCTTCTGGTCGGACATACACGCTCCTACAAAAGCATTCAGAAATCCTATTTATTTACAAATACTGTGTGTTGTGTTGTTTTCCTGAAATCAATCTACTGGATATTTGGGAGGAAGAGAAGAGTTTTTTACTGAGTTTATTTGATTGTTTGTTGATTTTACCTGCCGTGGTTTTATTTTGAAATGGTTGCAACTACAAGTAACTCAAAATAGTCCTTAATTGCAGCATTCAGACAATAATCATCATGTTTCGTGTGCTGATAACATAAATAGCGCTGCATAGTATTTCCAGCATGAAGGACATTTTGTGTCTCCCACACAGAAGCTGCCAGAGTGTCAGAAACATATTTTGAACATCCCTCTTCCTCTTCATCGCTCCATCTTCCTGTCACAGTTTCAGAACATCGTACTAACGGCTGACAGCTCTCTCTTCCTCCCTGTTTCCTGTTCTCGCTCCTCACATCTTCTCATCGCCCTCCTTGTTTTTTCCTCCCCTCGGTCTAAATTTGAGAACGCGTCTTATTTTAGGACCGAGAGTCTCCGCGACGCCACGGGATGTTTTGAGAAATACGACTTTCTCGGTTCTCCTGCGCGAGGCTCGCTCAGAGGAGGCGCTCTGCCGGAGCAGCAGCCAATTATACCTCCCAGCAAGGTGTAGAAACACACTGCAGAAGTCGAGTTCCTCTCTGTTTCTGGGAGTCAAATCCAAAGAAAGAAGGGCGGATATTTAATTAGCGCGAGGTGCAGAATCTGGAAAGAGACGTGAACTTGTGACCGATCGTTGAGATAATGATGAGACTGGCACCAGAGGATTATTCACATCTATCAGGATGTATTTCTCTGTCATTTCTTTACAAAAGATTGGACTGCATTTCCTGTCTCGGAGTCTGTTCCATCGTTTCGCTGCCGGGAAATGTGGGACTTAATCAAGCCTTTGACGGCCGTCGAGTCTTTCGTTTAGTTTAGGGAAAGATTGAGAGCGTCTCAACACAAACACAAAGATCTTTTAATAATTCATTAGCTGCTTCCTGCAGATTGTCTTCGCGAGAACAGATATTGTAGAAGCAACAAATTAAAAGCGTCGTTATTGAATGTTTTGTTGGTATTTTGCTGTTTGCAGACACGTTAATTAACAGCGCTTCAGTTAAAGGCTGCATCGCTCTGTCTCAATGTGTTTTTACTGCTGCATATGAGCCGAGTACAGGAGACAGGGCTGAGCTCCCCTAAAGCTTGTATCCTTGATCCCTAATAAATCCATCTGTGCCGCGAACAATCCTGAAATAAACAAACCGGCACATTCACAGTTTGTCTGTTGGAGACTCGAGACGCGATCGTGTTGCAGCTGTTCGTATTTACAAAGCTAATAAAGATCCTTCAAAACACTTCAGAAGCCAGTTCAAGTACAAGACACTAACTCCAGAATATTGAGATGATTTATTCAAATATTTGGATCTTCAGTTTTTGGAGATTATTGACAGAAAAGTCCCAGATCTGAGGCGGATCAGCGCCAGCTTCTACGTGTGACGTTCACCACGTAAATCTAGCAGACTAGACATCTGGTTGAGTTTCTGAAAGCTGAAAATGATCATCAAAGTTGCCGATATGTTAACTGTCAATTGATCTATTAATTAATTAACACCTGAATTGTTGTAAACTATGACTCGGGATACTTAGGATGGGTTTGTAACAGGAAGTATTGACCTACTTATTGCTGTACATCTATTTCAAAACACACACAGAGATCAATAAAATCCAAAACACTCGCCGCTCACCGACTCTGAGCTGTAATAGAAAGCATCCCGGCCAATGAGGAGCTGATGTTTAAGCTGCACATTGAATTATCTATTTAAAGCGTCTCTTATTCTTTTCTAGAAGTTCCCAATTTATATGCTAATTTCTCGAGTCATCTCCCTCCACCGCTGCCTCTTCACTGAGCCCGAGTTACGTATTAAATCACTACAACACGAGGGCGAGTGAGCCGTTCTTCTCTTCCTCCCTTACACCTCATCGACCACCACGGCAGAGGATATAAAGATCATCCTAAATCTCCACCTATGTCCCGTCTCCTCCCCAGGTGATCCATCCCTCCATCCTCCTAAATCCTTCAGCCTGGAGGAAGCACTTCACTCTCCTCCATCCTTCTTCTTCCCTGATCCATCATCTTTATCTTCTGCTGCATCACTAAACCTTTCAAAAGGTGGAAAGAGTCATCCAGCATCCTCTATCTGTCCCTCCAGAAGCCTCTGATACACACGGATGTTAGCCGAAAGTGAAAATGTGCTGATGTTTAGTCAGTTTATGCACAAACTCTGTTGTCAGATTGTATCCGGGGATGGCAGTCGAGATCCAAAACTGTCTGGTTTAAAATCGTCCTCCGAGCTTATCAATTGCTTTTTAACAATACCAGTATGTTTTTTCTGACAGTTGCTGCTGCAAAACAAAGTCACTTTCAATAACAACGAGCCACGGTGGAGAAGAAGAAACAGTCCAGATAATGGTAGCATCACTTAGCACTATCAAGCTTAGCAGATATTTTACTTTGATTGAGAAAACATATGAACCAATTGCTACAGCCAGCTGGCCTCAATAATCAATCAATAAGAGAATCAGTAAACTAATAAGCAGAGTCAGCAATCGGTTTTGTAGCCTATCAATAAAATCTAATCAGCTCTCCTCTTGACTTGGATGTAAAACCTTCATGGCATGGTGTTTGCTGGTTAGCTGCACATGAACACAATTAGCATAACAAACAACTAGCATGTTAATCTGCCAACTTTAAATATCAGCATGTCAACACTTTTACAGTTAGCATGCTAACATGATCACAGTCAGCAGATCTAGCTAGTTAGTTCATTAGTTAGCAGGGTAACTTACTCGAAATCAGGCTGTTGCATGTTGGTTTATTAGCATGTAGGCAACTGTAGAATGTAACATTTTGTAACATTTTGATAATAATTAACATAAAATATAACTTTTAATTTGGACAAAATGTAACAATTGAGAGTCGACTACTTAACACTGCTGTACAGTTTTTTTTGTAATTTGTATTTTGTACTGAAGAAAGGAGTGCATAACTGTTAAAAAGAAGCATATGTGAAGTGAAACTTGGTGCAAACTCGTCTCTGCCCGCCGAGAGGAAACACGTCCGTCAGCGGTCCGTCTCGCACTCCCTCCGTCTATCTCCCTCTCCAGATCTTTACCTTCGTCACCTCTTCCTCCTCTAGAGACAGAAAGCACTTCACTTCCTGCTCTTATCTCCTCTCCGACCCGTCTACGTATCATCCCGTGGCTGCTGTCATCCCTCACATCCGTCTGGCGGTATCCCTCTGTCGCCTGAAAAGCCTGAAACAGCCGGGAACAGACAGGCGGGCGGGCGAGGAGAGACGGAGATGGCCTCGGGGCTTTTCTAACTCTGTTTCTTCTCTCACTCCATCCCATCAAATCTCCATCTCTTTCTCGCTCATGCGCCAGTTTCGTCCCTGCAGCTCTACATCCTTCTCTGGTTCTGTCCCATTAAATCTCTCGTCCTCATCTCCGCTCAGAGTTGCTCCAGCTCATTATCTCACCCGGTCCAATGCTTCCACCCCCCCACCACTGCCCTGTTTCATCCTCAATCTTTTCTCACCTGCCCTCCGTCTGTTTTTCTACTCTATTTCTGTTTCCTACTGCAGAGGCACTCTTGAAGTCTCACTCTGCTCCGACAAGTCCCACGAGGAGCGCAACAAAAATCTCTCAATTCAGCAAAGACGAGGAAATGTTGTACTGCGTGTCTGAGTACGAGTGTGTTTTAATAGATGTAACTGGGGCAGATGGATCTGGTCCGTGATCCTCAAATAACATGTTTTATGTTGCCCCAATGAATGAAAGCAAAAAAGTACATTCATGATTGTGGTTCCCCTAGATCCACATATTGGTTCTGGACATACACACCTTAACACGCTGAAATTGAGGTTATATCTTCTGCACGTCTGCTGGCATTTCCTAACCAGCCTTCACAGCAGCTTTTACACATAGATGATGCAAATCAGCAGTATTTCTACACAAAGACAACATCTCTGCTTCCAGCTCAGCAGTCGTCCTCCTTCAGAATCTCAACTTTTCAGCAACCGGAGAAAACAAAGTCGTTTCAGCAGGACAACGGTTTGTTTCTGGTCTCATCTAAAGAGGGTTTGAGAGACAGATGTGGAGTCCCTACCTCTTTTTGGTGGTATTTGATGGCCAGTTTGAGCTTGGCCAGGTCGTGGCACTGTCTGGGGTCCAGCTCCTCACTCTGGTCGTTGTCTCTGTGATTCAGGATGGTCTCCAGCTCTCTGGAGCTCCGGGCCTGGTCCAGAAGGTCTTTGGCGAAGCGTTTGCACTGCTGCGACAGCTCCTCGTACTCCTGACGAAACTCATTCTCCACCTGAGGACAAGAATATACTACAGGTTTTATATTTGACGTTCATGGTTAAACTCTGTCTGAAAGTGTTGAAAACTAAATGTTCTACCTATAAAACTGAAAAAATGATTGGGTGTCAATGAAAGGAGGGTGCTTTTGAAGCGTTTATCGAACATCGTCTGAGGAGAATCTCTCCCCTTGTTACCTGAGATAAAAACATATTCTTAGCCTGAAAGAAAAAACATCAGAGATTATGATAAGGTGTGAGACGCTCTGTGATTACAGTGCTGGAATAAAAAGCAAAGAAAAAGGGTAAAGTATATTATAGAAATAAATAGGAGGAAGTCAAACTGGATGCTGCTGCTTCCTCTGAGGTTTTCACAGCCTTGTTCGAGAAGTGGCATCCCTCCAGGAGAGTTCGCTTGATGAATGGATGCCAAGCAGGAGTGAAGCTGCTGTTCGGAGGAGTGAAGCTGCTGGCCGGAGCAGCTTTTCACCTTGACACTTTAAATTGCAGTCTCGTTTAATTTGACTGGACGCTGTATATTGTGGAAATTAAAACTGGCAGAAATCATGAGGCTAATCTGACTCCTGCTCCAAATACTTCACTGATGAGCGTCCGCAGCGCTAACTGGACTTTTGAGAAGCCTCGTACCTTTGCCTGGATAGTATCCTTACCTTGCTGAGCTCTTTGAGTTCCCAGCCAAGTCTGAAGGCAGTGAGGATGGGATCTTCACTGGACAGAGCGATGAGGGACGGCGAGGCCAGAGCTTTGTAGATGTTGAGTCGAGACCGAGAGTGCCGAAGACTGTCGACCTGCAGGAGCAGATGAGGAGGTTAAAACTAAAAGGAAAAGGAGTCAAACTTTTGCACACCAAGGACCAAGATATCAACATATCAAGAAGATTCATTTTTGATTGCAAGTACTTCAAAGAGGAGTTTTTGCCCTGAAGGTTAAAACAAACCTGTACAGCATCTTGCCATCATCAACCTCATCTTTCAACTGAGTCAGTCGATCTTAAAAGTAGTTTACAAAACCCTGATTTGAAATTGTACTTAGTTCATCAAATGCTGGAAGAGAACTGAGTTATAAAAGTAGTTTACATTGCAGAAGATTCATAAGTGAGAAGAGGAGAGAAAAATGAAGAAATGGCAGAGGAGATGTTAGATATCTAATCATTTAGGAAACTTGCTGAAAGTAAATGTCCGTGTTGGATGTACCAATGGGAGTAATTACTGCATATTCCAATATTGATTTCCTTCAGAGCGAGATCAAACACTGAGAAATATTCACTTACCTCTGAACTGGAAACACACTCGACACAGTCGCATCGGATCTGATGAGGTCTGGGGATGGTGACCTGCACAGAACAAGAAGAAAATAAAAAGATGAATCATCATATCTGAATGAATCAATGAGTCAAGATTAAAGGTTTTGCTGATGTATCATGTCATCACCTTCCGCTGGACGAGGAGCTTGATGATCTCGTAGTTGTTGGTGTGAGCAGCGAGCATGATGGGAGTTATGTCTGGGGTGAACTCTGAAAACTGACTGTCCATCATCAGAGAAGGAACCTGGAGACAAACAAACAACCAAAACTCTTTAATGAACTGATAAATAAAAAGCTTCCGTTTGATATTTCTGGTTCAACGCTTCCTGTGTGAGAGGAAAACAAAAATCCCAAACTGTCTCGATCTTTTATTTTGTAATTAAAAGGCTGTGATTCAGGAGGAACAGCTGAGAACAGAAGACAAATTAGCCGAACGATGAGTCAAATTAAACTCTCCTGAATCAGATTAAAAGCAAATTGAATTAGAGCAAAGTGTTCGACAGAAGCAGTTTCCTGCAGAGGTACATTTATTTAAAGTCACTTCCTCTCCAGACCTCATTATAACCCTCGTTGAAACGACTCTGAACAGCTGCTGCAGAGAAGGAACGAGGGATTTTAGTGCCAAGTGGAAACCAGGTGGTGCATCACTAAAGGTGGACGGGAGAGAATATATTAGAATAAAAAGAGTTTAAAGGCACAGAACAGTTTATTTGCTGCTTTGAGCCCAAAACCTGCTCCAAACCGTTGACCAAATTGAGCAAAATTGAATCTACAGCGTATTAGTTTAAACACATGGAGATCTATTGCATGTCTGTTCGTCCTACGAGAGACGAACCCTCCTCTGTGGCTCTTCATGAGGTTTCTTCCATCTTTACTTTCCCCCTGTTGAAAGTTTCTCCTCAATTAAATTGAGGGTCCAAGGATAGAGGATGACCTCCTCATCTGACCTCCTGCCAAAACCTTTTCCACAGACTGTCTTCAGACTTTCCACAGATTTTCTACATACTTTCTTCAGATTTTCTACAGATTTTCTAGAAACTTTCCACAGATGTTCTACAGATTTTCCACAGACTTTCTACAGATTTTCTGCAGCTTTTCTACAGACATTCTTTAGATTTTCTACAGATTTTCCACAAATTTTCTACAGACTATCCTCAGATTGTCTGCAGATTTTAAGGTTCAATATTGGCCAACTGACGAGTTCATACTCAAATCACAGGGTGCAGCACATCATGAGAGTAACTGCTAACTGTTTCGACATTGTAGCTGCTGTTATGTTTATGTTGCTGTTAATTTAATTAGCCATGTAGCTAGCGGTCCGGACTGGCTGGAAGCTCAGGAAGGATCAGGGGAGTATATGTGTTGACAATGCTACCAGAGGGCTGAAAAGACCAGGACGAGCTAGCTGGTTAGCATGCTAACTTCAGTAGATATCTCTGCAACTGTGACTCTGATTAGAATTCTGACACAGTGCACCTGTAAGATCCAAGTTTGTGGTGCAGTGTGACAAAAATGGATTACATGCTCGAAGAACTTAGAGCTCAATATCTATTTAATGTATTAAGTTTGCTTATCTTTGCTGAAGTACAGATAAATGTCGAGGAGAAAAGAAAAATACAATAGCCTCTGAGCCGTGGTGGAGTAAAGGTATGAAACGGCATAAAATATATCAGAATTGCTCTTGTACTTCGTCAGCACGGATCTTTTGAAGTGTGAGAGAGAATAGAAAAGAAGAAAAGCCACAAAGGAAACTTTCTGATTTACTGTAAGGGCAGATCAAACCGCCCCTCGGATTCAGATGAAAGATGAAGATCAAACTACTTCTCTGTTGTAGCTTTTTGCATTATTGATTCTTCTTCTTTTTTTTTTTTTTTTTTTAAGTAGAAATTAATGCAGTAAACACAAGATTTTACTCTAAAATCAGAAGTGATGGTGAACATTTGGATCCACAGATTTTATGCACCGATCAAAACAACCAGAAAAGATCATCGACTCCAGCAACACACACACACAAGCATAATCTGTTTTCACACACTTCACACATCAAACGAAGTGTGAGAGGAGCCTGAACAACCTTCTTCCTCATCTGCATCGGCTCTCTATCTCTGTCTCTCGTCTGCACTTCCCTCCTTCCTACCTTCCTTCCTTTCTGACGTTGCGGCCTCATTCCTTCCATTCCTAGCAAACTGGCGATGTAGAAAAAGTGCGCTTGGTCGTAGTTAATCGGAGAGTGGGTGAGGGAGGGAGGGAAAGAGGGAGAGAGGGAGAGGGAGGACGGATGGAACGAGGGGAGTGAGGAGGGAGGATGCGGGGAGGCAATAAAAGAGAGAGGGGGAGTCAGACTGAGTCAGATGGAGAGTGACGGCAGAAAGGTCAACAGATTTGCTCGCCAAGAGAAGATAAAAGGCATCGACTCTACCTGTCAGCTGAGAGAGCGCGCACACACACACACACACACACACACACACACACACACACACACACACAGTTCTTAATATAGGCATCACATGCAAACACACACACATACACACTCTCCGCCTCTTTGACTCGGAGTGATGCAGTTGTTGGTTTTTATTTGTTCACCAACAAACTTTTTCTGTTTTACACAAAAAAATCTGAAGATTTTATCCATCAATAAAAATGTCACATTTGTGATGCATGAAAAAATGTAAATCCAGATGTTTCCTCATCCAGATGTGACTCTCATCCCGCTGATGTGATTTTAGTCCGGTAAATGTTTGATGCTTTTCTCTATTTTTGATTTAGTCACATAAAGATAAAAAATATAATACAGAGCAGTCCTGAAAGAGTGGATGTTGCGATGTGTAAATGTAAGCTTGTGCACAATAATCTGTACACGATGATGAAAACAACATTAACTAATAAATATGTTCATTTATTTACATTTTCGATCTTACAGATCGTAGACGAGCTGAGAGAACAGAAACAGAAACACATCAAGAAGCAGATTTGTTCCCATCCTCGTCCAACTGAGAGGCGACCAAAAAAAAAGAAAAAAAAAAAAGAAAACCTTCCCACAATCCTCTGCTTTTTCGGCCAAGGGTTGGTTGCCATGGTGACGCTGAACCTCACAGCCTCGTGTGGTCCAAGAATTAATGTAGAGAAAGAAGAAGTGTGTGTTTCTGCTCTCTTATCTTTATCTTTATATGAAAATATCTCCTCTCTCTCTCTCTCCACAGATCTAATGTCTCTCACTCGCCCTTCATCCCTCCTCCTCCTCTTCATCTT
>CAEMYA010000001.1:113058-137466 GCA_903131615.1 Diplodus sargus | reverse complement strand
CACACACACACACACACACACACACATAGACTGCTTCCTTCACATCTCCAGTTCCTCATCAAGTCCTCCATCTCCGTAACTACTCACTGACCTATGCAGCACGGCTAAACGTGTGTGTGTGTGTGTGTGTGTGTGGTATTGATCCGCTCTCTGCAGCTCTCTGAACATGTGCGTCTCTTCTCCTGCAGAGCCGCCGCATTTACATCTCAGATGGTGAGTTCAGGGCCTCGTCATCGCCGCCGGACACGCGGCTACTGACGGGATCAAACGTCTGTATGATCGCTGTCCATCTAATGAAGGATGTTTAAAGGATTGTCACACAAAAATACTTCAATTTTTTATTATATACTTAATCATGTTATTATGCTTTTTGTTTCGACAGATCTCACTGCTGTCTTCAAATTCCTAATTTATAGTTTTCTCATTATTTTTCTGCCTCGGATTTTCAAACAAAAACAGACAAAGACGTACAAAAGATCATTTAGACTACATCGGTCTACAATTATTTTATTTCATCACTCTGTCCCTTGACTTAAGACTCCTCAGCTCTCCCTGGTATCTTATCTTCTGTGATCAATCTGCTGATCTGTCATCTCCCAGCTGATTAACATAAACAGGTACTGATAAAAGAAGCTTTTCTATCATTTTCTTTCTAAGAGATAACCATAAAAACATTGCAGATCTCCTCCCTGAGACGATGCATATTGAGTTCCTTTGTTTGTTTAAATTAAACCTTGAATGTGTTTTCTCTCCAACACCTTCTCTTATTATTCGTAGCAATTTGCATGACAGCGACATCCATGACGGGGATAAAACAGTCCGGCTCGTTTTCACTTTCTACCTTAATCAACTGATAACAGAGCGAAACGCAGAACGTTCCTCCCGGCGAGCACGTAAAGTGATTGGCTGACCTTTTCATCCCCCTGCTGACGCCCCCAAGGCCTGAACGCATACGATCTGTCACAGGCGGAGAAATTCATCGCGCACACCCTCCAGCTCTAAGGTTAAAGAGTGTGTGTCGTCGTTCATTCAGGTTTCAGTCCCGATCACCTCCGGGTGTGACGTGACGAGGACGAGGCAGGGAAACCAAACGATTCCTGACATTTGTTTAAAAGTCACATTTCTGCCTCAAAACATACAGAATATGTGATGAAAACATAAACATTTAGCTCCCTATGTGGTGCGAACCGTCAGCGTTTCATCTCACCAGCAGCAGTAGTTTGAAAAGTGTCGTCTTTCTTCCTCATTGTTTTGTTTCCTCTGTATGTATCCTGTCTTAAATGTTCTATCGGTGCCTGTTTCATCGCTGCCGGAAAATTAACGGAGGATTTTTTTTACAGCCAACAAAACGTGTGGAGCTCCAGTCAAACCTCTGGATCCTCTGAACGTCACCTGGAGACATTTTCCAGCAGGTTTACTGGCGACAAAAGCGTTGACTTTTCACAAAAGTTTCAAATTCTCAGTAATGTAAGCCAAACATGATATTTTCCTGACGCTAACATAAGCAGAGCAGAAGCACAGCGATGAGAAATATAAAGCAGAACAGAAAGAAACATTCAGTTATCTGTGGGTTTGCAGAAGCACTTAGCATTGATTAACATTTATTCTGGGTATTTAGATGAAGTAAACTGTTGAACACCGAGGTCATTTTGTCAAGGGTTACATTATCTAACCCATAAACATCACGTTGTATGTTAATTACTTATATGGAGACAGAAATCTAAACTAAAAGAAACATCAGGATGTGTATTTTTGGACTGAAAGAGGATGTGACCACATGTTTTCATCCAATAAGAGACGCAGATATTCGTCTTCTCTTTGACATAAACAAGAGACACGTTAGTTATTCTACCAACAGCAGAGCCCAGTTTAAATATAGCCATGGGGGGGAAAAAAAAGAAAAGAAAAGGAAGCTTCTGCATGTTTCTGCCATGAATTATGCATCGGAGCCGGATGAAGATCAGATTTGTCTCGGTGGGATTGGTGGGATGCGAAGAAGACGACGCAGGGTTACGATGTTACGAGACGCTGTGACGGACGGCGTGCTATGTGAAGAGTCGTCAGTGAGGAAGACTGAAAGGCTGGACACACACACACACACACACACACACACACACACACACACACACACACACACTATATCTCCTGGAAATGACTTGTTCTGGTTTACTGCGTTAAGAAAATCATTTCATCCCCTCTGAGAGTGTGTGTGTGTGTGTGTGTTCTTGAACTCAGATCAATGTATGGATTGATCCTCAGCACCACACTGAACCTCTACATCAGTTAGAGGCTCTTTTCTTTTTTTTTCGGCAGAGCCGTAATAAACCAACACAGACATGTTTACGGGCCATGAGGAGCCGTGATTGTCCGAAAACATCAATAGAGTCCAATCAGGGAGGGAAATGACTGGCGGGGTCCGAACGGGAGCTGCTGCATGTGGACACGTTTACCGCCCGACCTGCTCCGTGACGCCAAACAGGTTTATTTTTACTCCATGTTTCTATTTTTTGTTATCTGGTGGTTTTGCTTACATTCGTTTTTAAGGGAGTCAAATCTTAAATACCAGGCTGATCTGAGTCAGCAATAAATAATGTCGAATCTCAAATTTTGTAACTGTGTCAATACTCGTTTTGTGCAGTATCGATACGTTCCCCGCCTCCTCTCACTCACTTTATCTGAAGAAAAGATAGTACAGGATAAGAAGGGATGGCCGTATGCTGACAAAAGGTGCTAACAGCTAACAACAACTTGAGCAAAACATTCTTAAGTCTCTATAAAAAGAAGTGGTTGGTAACAGGTCGCATTTCAACATTCAGCAAAATTGAGTTATCGATCAAGATGTCAAAAAAACAACCTGAAAAATGACCCTGTTTGGATAAAATGATTCAAAACATTAAAGGTGAAATAAAAAGGCGCCGCCACTTTGATTAACAGCCCAGTCTGCAAACCACAGAAACATCCGAGGTTGACATTTGTGCCAAAAATGTTCACCACATTTTTATGTCTTTAATATGTAATATATAATATCCAACTTTCACATCAGTTTGACATTTGTGCCAAAAATATGATATATATATATATTATATATATAATATAATATATAATATCCAACTTTCACATCAGGAGGTGCAGGGGACGGCTGCCAAAGCGCCGACCACAGTTCAGGTCACATCACTGGATATCTGTAAGGACGCCTGCAGGTATTTCCATCCGTGATCGTGGCGCCCAAAACAGGCATTTTAAGCCGAACTGCAATGCTCTCCTTGTCCTAACCAAGTAGTGTGAGAACAGACTTGTTACGAGAGAGAAGTAAAACATAAATAAACTTAAAGAAACAGAAAGATGCATCATGAAGAAACATACAGCGTTAACTCATCTGCGGTTTTGCAGAAACGTACTTGGCTGAGATTTAATCCGGCGATCGGGTTGTGAATAAACTTTATAATCAGATTTCTCTGGTTTGATTATTGATGTCTAACAGAGCTATCTGTTCCCTGCTGCTTGTTGTCTTTGTGCTAAGCTAACCAGCTGCTGGCTGAAGCTTATTTAAAAAACATGACTGACTAAGCGAACATAATAGCCCAGTTTGAGTGACTCTCTTAGACCTTGTTCGGTCCATATAACCTTCCCTGGCCTTTCCCTCCCTGATCCTCTTGACTTCCTTTCACATGTGGTCGTTGGTACGATCTACACTGTGAGCAGTCGGGCAGGAATCAAAGGACAACCTGTTCTGAGGTAAACAGCAGCTTCATTTCCATCTTTAGTGGTTAACGTACATCCCGGCAGACAGACGTTATGATCGTGAGCTTTATTACATTCAATTGTAAAGGAGCAGAAGAGGCCGCAGCATGTGATATTGATTTCCCCGACTCTCAAATTAAATGTCAGAGCTCTCTGTGGTGCTCTGCGATATGATAGACTGCAGACGTGGCTGCTTACTGAAGCAGTCCTTAAAGGCGGCGATGTCATGAAAACTGAGCCGAGATCAAAACTGCGCGGCGCTTCAAAGAGGCCGGGGTGAAGTCCGTCTGCGCGCATTAGCACATTGTCTTCCCTTGATGTCGTCCATTAAGTGATGAAACCTCTACACGAGCAAATGAGAGGCCGTCGAATGGCGAAAGGGCAACTGATCAAGTCAAGTACAGAGTTTTTAACGGCCCTTATACCCAAGACAAGGAAGTGTTGTTTTGACGAAATAGCTCCCTGATTAATGTTGATGATGTCTCATTGCAACCAAGTCGTCAGAAAACGTGTCGGCAAAGTGTGTTTGGATACGTTCAAACTTTGCATTTCTTTATGTTCAATTTCAGTTTAGAGACTGTAGTCTGGAGAATTACAGCTGGAACACGGACCAACATCTTGACAAAAACACCCATTTTGTTGCCACAAACATGGCTGGAAACATCCCAGTATCTCATTAAAATGACCCAGTTTGATGCTGGAAAATGTTCCCATGTCTCATTAAACATATCTGGGTTCATGGCCACAATAAGGGCTAAAAAAATGTCTGAACATCTTGTCCAAAGTATCTGGTTTTGTCGGCACAAACACAGCCAGAAACAATCTGACATATCGTCAGAAATGTCGGGTTTTGTTGCCACAAACATGGTTTGAAATGTCCCAATGGCTCGTCAGGAAACATCCAGTATTGTCACCACAAACAAGGCTGGGAAAGTCCTGATGTCTTGTCAAGAGTTCTCATCCAAAACAAACCTGCTTCCGTCCTTACAAAAGCAGCAGGAAATGTCCCAAAGTCGACTTAAAAATACCCAGTTGTGTTGCTACAAGTATCCAGATGTCTTGTCAAAAATATCCGGGGTTGTTGCCACGAACACGGCTAGAAAACGTCCAAAAATACCCGTCACCTGTCCACTCTCCGCTACCATCCTCATCCGTCCTCACCCTGCCAGGCAGCAACTAGATCATCTTCATCATCCGCTCCCCCAGGACTGCTCCCTGCCCTGCCCGCCGTCACCTCCACCTGAGCCCTCCGCCTCCCGGGCCTCTGGCTGCCACCATTCATCCTGTTAAAAGTCATCCCTGAGTCTGTGTGCTGCGTTTGCAAGAGTTTACATTTGAAGTTCGGTATTCCCGTGAACTAGGAGACACTCAGACACTCGTGAGGCCGAGGTGGGAAGAGAAGGAATGGGAAACGTTCACTGTGTTTTACTGGCATGTATCTTTAAAGTTCTCCTCTGATTTAAGGCAGAGCTCATCCTAAAGTGAAAAAAAATCAACTGGAGCTGAAGGCGCCGACTGTGTTCTCCGCGCTGAAGTGCTTTAACAAGACATTTCTGCAGCTGAGCAGTCACTTTTGTTTCCTTCAAAAGTCAGACTGTCAGGTAACGAGTGCCGGGCGTCCTTGAGTAACAACCCCGCTCATTCATTCGCAGCGAGCCTCGCTGGATCAGAGCATCGGCTGCATACTTACAACACAATGAGACTCGTCTGTGCAGCAGACGGCAGGAATCTGACTCTAATTCTGCAGTTAAGTGTCCCTTTGAGCCGCTAAATGATTCCAGGTTCATGTGCTGAAGAAACCGATATCATGAATAATTTAACCATTCATCCCTTAATTGACTGAGCTGTCTATAAAAGGCTAAATACAATGTAAATCAATATTATGTCCCTATGAGTGCAGGGCAAACGACCGATAAGGAATTAAACTGCTTATGAAAGCTCGGAACGGCCTGATGAAGTCGGGCCGGGCAGAATATTTCACAATAAGAGCGTGATGATCGCCACAATGAGACCGGAGATAAAGAAGTCTGAATCGTTTGGACAGAAATGAAGCAATGATTCAGTTTCTCTGTCCTTAGAGGATCAGAGGACTGAAAGAGGGGAACTTTTGTAATTGAGAAGATTCATTTAATAAGATACTACTCTGATAAAACCTGGTACAATTCCTGGTGCGTCAATGCAAGTGTGGGGTCTTGACATCCATCCATTTCCATTTCAATTTTAAACAGCTACAAACTAACGAGCCTACAAACAAACCTGTACACATTTTCACAGAGGAACAAAATCTGTCTTCTCTTATTCCCAAACGTCCAGTAAATCAATTCCAGTAACATATTTATTCCAAATCTTGATGAAATCAATTGCTGACCTCTGAACTATTGATTTGCTCCTCACCCCACCAGTTAGGAGCCTTTATGCCCGCCCTGTGGCCTGCAACAGCCAACGAAAGCCAACGATCCCGCCTCTCCTGAGCTGCCGACACGCCAGCCAACAGATGACTGACGCAGAAAGAAAAAGAAAAAGGTGAGTTAAGAGTTAATTTTTAGAGATTTTATCATTAGATTTGAACTTGGATCATGTGAGACTATATGATGTGAACTCATTGTTTTCTCCAGGTAATAACGGCTGTATCAGGTCATCTGTTACGTGCCTGTCCTCCACATGGTTCAACAACAGATTTGGATATACTTTGGACTAGACTTGGATCAGTTTCCAACAGGGTCTGTGAGAAAACTCTTAAAACAGTTAAAAACTTTGGTAAACAGACATCATACAGACTCCTGGAGGCTAAAGAAATAACTTTATCCTCATCAAGCAGCTGTGTAACATTGTGTTTCGAGGTTCTGGTGTAATTTGGATCAACATCTGGTGCGTGGTGAAAAACTCGGTGTCTTGCTACATAACCAGAGCGACGACTCTCTTCGGATTAGATTAGATGAAACTGTATTGATCCCGAAAGAATAACTGGGCTGTTGTGGGAGGCAGCAGTAATGGGATTCGGGAAAAGGCAAAAGAAACGAACAAAACCTCTCAAACTGAATATAAAATGATCAATAAAGAAGGAGAGAGTCATTTCAGCAGCATCTGGTGCCAACGACTACAGCAGGAATAATGAAGAAGAACAGAAGAGCTGCTTCATCTGACGAGTGTTTCGGAGTCCCTCGTTAATCAGGTTTGAAATGTTTTACTGTTCAGATTGTGGCTAAAAGCTTCGATGTGCATCAGCAGAATCAAATCACCGACGTCCTCAGTCGATTCTTTACCGTCCGCAGAGGTCGCTCAGGACTTCAAGACGCGTACGAAACAATAATTACAAATGCAACAGTTCGATTATGAAGATGATGGCCGATACGGACTTTGTCCAGCGAAAAAGAGCTCAGAGACAGAAATCTGATGAGTTTTGTTTTTTAACACGACCCATTTTATGATCAGAAGAAACTGCTTCAGAAAAATTAGGTTTTCAGGCCTTCGATTTAATCCCAGGAGCGGCTCACATCGCCCGCCGAGGGTCCTCGTTGAAGCCTCGCTGCCGGCGCGTCTGTGTGAATTAGTCTCACAGCTAAATGAGTCAAATGTAAAGCAGAGCCTGACGGGTACAGCGGCTGTGTTAACACCCCGTCCGTCTGCCAGCATCCCTGCTGCGCTGATGTTCCCTCTGAACCCCCCGACAGTCCCGTTTCACACCGCGTCTGTCCAACGCAGCCTGTTGCTCAGCACCTCCGACACAAACTCAGACGTTTAAAAGGTCGTGGAGGTTTTACGGGAAGTCGACAGCAAGGTGAAAGTGAGGATTCTTTCCCCTGTCAGAGGCGATAAAGACGGAGGACGTATGAGGAGACATAAAGAAGACCGACAGCTACGCATCTGAAGTCACCTTCGATTCACTCAGACTCCGGGAAAAGACTTCACGCGTGCCAATGTGGGCGTGTTTTATCGTCCGGTGAGATCTACTGTGTGACGGGAATCATGAAATAAAGATGAATGAAGGTCAAAGCAACATTTGACAAACTTTTAGGTTTTGTAAATGAGGAAATAAAGATTTATAATGAGGTTAACTGTTCATCTCAGGCACGCACAAAATGGCACACTACGGATATTTCCTTAGAAAAACCTGTTTTAAATGTCGTTTTTCAGTGATACTGTTAATAAATCTGAACTTGGACCACGTAAACTAATGTGTTTAAAGATTACAGTTCAGGTGCCAACTGCTCATCAATATCTTGCTCAAGGACACTTTGACACGCAGCTGGGGGAGCCGGGGATTCGAACAAGCGACCTTCAGATTACTTGAACCGCCGTACCTCCTGAGCTACAGCCGCCCAGGACATGTGTATTGTACCGCAGGTACTGATGTGAGTCACATATTGAAAAGAGGTAACAGTGTGCAGTGACATAGAAAATTAGGATTCACGCCTCCGTCAACTGATTTCTCAAAGACCAGCGTGACATCCTGAAACTCCCCAAGCACAAAGATCATCAGTTTACACGTGTAGGACTGAAAACTGCCTCATCTTAACAATGTAAGAGCTGGAACTGCTCAATCAACGTAACACTTAAAACTGCAAACAAAATCCTTAAAAGCTGTGTTTGAGAGAGGGATTCAACTGCAGACAGCCTCAGACTCTAACACGTATATATGCACTTTAAATGTCATGTCCAGAGTGGAATCTCAAGCTTTAAAAAATCCTGCTACGGATCTCCAGAGAGACCAAAAATCTCTGGATGTGAGTTCATGAACTGAGAAGATAAAAACCGTGGAAGAGAGAAGGTGAAACGTCTCGATAGTGCCACTGAAATCAGGTGGTAACTAGTGTGCAGAGGCAAACCATTAAATGTGATAAACAACAATGACTTCAGAGGCCCATCCTCCCTCTGTTCCCTCGCACACACACACACACACACACACACACACACACATTGAGTGTTAATTTTTAATCCTATTTGCAGGCTGCAGACGGCCAGGAGGAGACAGCCGAGGGAGGGAGAGCGAGGAGAGACGGAGATATATAGCGAGGGAGATGGGAAATGATGAGACAGGCCATGTAGGGACACACACACACACACACACACACACACACACACACTCAGCATAGGTGAGAAGCAGAAGAGACAATGCGACAGGCGGAGAAGATGAAAGTGGAGAGACGGAGTGGCTCGGAGACTCTCTCCACGAAAGACGACTCTGCTGCTGTGACTTCTGGGAGATCTTTTTCCAAACACCAAAACCACTTTGTTTCACACCAAACCTCCTCACGATGACACCACATTATCTAAAGCGTCGATTACAGCGTGATGTACGAGTCTGCGCTTATTCACTGTGGAGGTGAAACAATTAGTTCACAGGCAGAAAATAAATCACCAACAATTACAGGAAATTAAAGTAATATATCAGGCAAACGTGCCAAAGATTCACCAGCGCCAGTTCTGCTTCTTGGTTTTCTCTGATTTCTATCATAAATCTTAAACTGACTCTTTAAGTTTTTTCGACTGAAACAAGTCATCTGAGGACTTCACTGTGAACTCTGAATGCATGACATCATCCAACGCTGGATCTTGTTTATCACGGCGACAGTCAGAAACTATGATGCTCTTCCTTCCCCTTTAGTTTTGAGTGTGGAGGGCTTCACAGTTATGATAGCAATAATATGTATAATATACAATGTCTGGTGAGAAAGCTAGCTGACAAAAGATTACAATCATGACTTTTGGACGGTTGTGGTTTGATTAAGATTAGGCTTCAGAGCTCCTGATTTAGGGTCGGGTACAACAACGAGATGGGAACCACCAAAATACTTGGTTTAGTTTAGAAACCAAAGCTACCTGGTTAGGTTTAGACACCAAAGTTACCTTGTTAGGTTTAGACACCAAAGCTACCTGGTTAGGTTTAGACACCAAAGCTACTTTGTTAGGTGTAGACACCAAAGCTACCTTGTTAGGTTTAGACACCAAAGTTATTTTGTTAGGTTTAGACACCAAAGCTACCTTGTTAGGTTTAGACACCAAAGCTACCTTGTTAGGTTTAGACACCAAAACTACCTTGTTAGGTTTAGACACCAAAGCTACCTTGTTAGGTTTAGACACCAAAACTACCTTGTTAGGTTTAGACACCAAAGTTACCTTGTTAGGTTTAGACACCAAAGCTACCTGGTTAGGTTTAGACACCAAAGTTACCTTATAAGGTTTAGACGCCAAAGCTACCTGGTTAGGTTTAGACACCAAAGCTACTTTGTTAGGTGTAGACACCAAAGCTACCTTGTTAGGTTTAGACACCAAAGCTACCTTGTTAGGTTTAGACACCAAAGTTACCTTGTTAGGTTTAGACACCAAAACTACCTTGTTAGGTTTAGACACCAAAGTTACCTTGTTAGGTTTAGACACCAAAGCTACCTTGTTAGGTTCAGACACCAAAGTTACCTTGTTAGGTTTAGACACCAAAACTACCTTGTTAGGTTTAGACACCAAAGTTACCTTGTTAGGTTTAGACACCAAAGCTACCTTGTTAGGTTTAGACACCAAAGCTGCCTTGCTAGGTTTAGACACCAACACTATTTGTTTACATTTAGTCACCAACGCTACCTGGTTAGGTTTATACACAAAAAACACTTGGTACCTCAACTTGAGGGTTATAAGGTTACTTGTTTGATACACTGGTACTGAGAACGGGCTGGTTTTGTCCGACTAACAGTCCAAAGGCGATCAGTTAACCGTCTTGTGAGCAGAGGAAAAAAAAAAAGCTATTCTGACATTTGCGAAGCCGTAAGAATTGTTCACTTCTCCTTCAAAGATTACACTCAATGGATTAAAGGTTAAAATATAAAAAGTTGCATTTTCATTTTAAATCAATAACCAATTACTCTAATCACCGCGGCTCTAAATGTATCAGGACAGCAAACTCTGGGCAGTTTACCAACTCCACTAAACAACTGATCAATTCCAAACTAGAAAACACAACAGGGGGAGATTATGGATGATGAGGCCAATATATCAAAGGGAGAAGTGAAGTTTTATTGATTACAAGAAGGACACCCTGACTTAATAAAATAAAAATAGATTATGACTTCAGAAAAAATGTCTGTCTGTCCACTTCTGTCCAATAATGTGTCGCCGAGTCATCACAGTGACGGTGTGTCAACGTTAGGAGCCACACTTCACTTAAAAACACCTCTGACGTCTCGGTGGAGGGTTGTTTTCTAAGAAGGTCTCATCCTCAGGGAGACATAACAACATGTGTTCGCTTCAAGCCGTTTGAATCCTCTGAGCTGCTGAGATGAAAGCAGAGAAAAATGACAGAGTGACGAGTGTCAAGCTGCTCGGCGTCTGAATCTGAAGCAGATCTGAGGCTGAGTGTGCAGGTGAAGCCCTGAATTGGATAAATAGAGATTTTCAAACAAACGCCTGCTCCTCACGGGTTGTTATTACTCTCCCTAAACCTCCCGTCCCGCAGAGAAGACGCCTCCGTTGACTGATTTTCAGCGTAAGCCTCTTTGAATGGCGCTGGAAGACGTCGGAGCCTAAGCGCAGAGATTTAGATTGTTTTCTGTGATAAATCCCTCCGCAGACCTGAAGACTGAGCGGAGTTTAATGCTGCTTTCCAGGCGCTTCGGGTTATTGATCTCGCTGCTGCGAGGCGGTGCCGCGATGGAGACGCTGCAGCCGCTTACTAATGAAGGCCATCTTTCACTTTGGTTTGTAAACCTTCATTATCGCAGGGAGCACCAGTTAGCTCAGGCAGGCCTCACATTCACAGAGCAGGACACAGGCGGCGGTGGACGTGCCTTGCTCAAGGACGTTTTACACTCACATTCACAAGGACATTTAAGGGAAAAGATCAAGCTGAACGAAGAAACCTGCCTCATAATATTATTTTAAAAAATAATAAAAATGTAAGGGAGAGTTGCCAACGCTCTGATGACAGCCGTCAGTGCTGAGAAGAAAGTTGAAAGTGAAAATCAAATCGAAGCATTGTGACACGCCTAATAGAAATCAATGATTTCGGACAAAAATGCAAAATATTCTCTAGATTTGATGCTTTTCTGTTTTATATCAACAAATATATTTGCTTTTTAGATGAGTTAGACTGAAGGGAACATCTGTAAACACCTTGTGAGACTTTGAGAGTCTGTGAGGGGGATTTTGTAGATCCACAGATTCATTGATTATATATGAAAAGTAATTAGATCTGCAACAATTAGTTTCTCGAACACGTCTTCCTCCAGCTTCTTAAATGTGAGAATTTGCTGCTTTTCTTGGTCACTCATGACAGTAAATGAAGAGTCTTCTCTCTGATGACCGGACTCAAATGGCCATTTATAAAAACAAAACTGTAATTACTCATTCTCATTTCATTTACAACGCAACAACCATTTCACTGTATATTGTATATATTGCAGATTGTCAACTTTATTATTTTATGATTCATTTTATTGTATTGTCTACTTTAATATTTTATTCAATTTTATTGTGTATTTTAGTATTTTATTTATATCTTTATCTTTTGTTTCCATTCATGCTGTATTTATGTTTCTACTTTGCACGGGGCATTGAAACAAAAACAATTTCCCCCCTGGGGATCAACAAAATATTCAGATTCTGATTTTGATTTGTTTTTGGACAAAAGAAGCGATCTGAAGACGTCACTTTTAACTCTGGGAAACTGTGACGACGGACATTTTACAGACAATTCACAGATTAATCCTGAAAACAATTGTCAGTTGTAATCCTGCTGTGAACTTCAACACCTTCCTCTGAGTGTAAATATCTAACAGTTTCACTTCAGATGAGTGTCATTGAAGACGTTCACTTCAACAGGAATCAAACCTGCAACTCTCTGCTTTTGGGACCCACGATCGTCAACGTCTCAGGCGACGTGAGCTCCGAACGATGTGTGTCGCTGCGGCTCTGAGCAGCTCTGCCGGTGTAGCTGCAGGTTAAACATCTCGCTTACAGGAAGTCTCTCCTCTCTTTGTTCCACATTTGGCCTCATTTGTATTTCTGACCCTCCCTCTCTCTCTCTCTCTCTCCCTCCCTCGTCCCCTCTGGCTCTATCCTTTCATTTTAATTTCCAACCTGCCTACATTTTGATACGAGTCGCCCTCGTTCTTTCTCTCCACTTCCCCCCCTCCAGCGGTTTGGATCACTTTCGCTTAAATGTGATTGTCAATTTGGGAACACATCTGTCCTCTTCTCCTCTGTTCTGGTCGTCACTTCACACCCTGAAAGCTGCGTTTCCTTGAGCGTATGAATCGAAAACAGCCCCATCCAACGTTTTCTCTCCAGGGAATCTGCTGAAACCAGATCCTGATCTGATACCAGTGCTTCCTTTCTCCCCGAACACCTGTAAACCAATTAGTGAAGGTGTCATTTTCACTTGGTCGTGTCAAACACCACCACTTCTCTCGTTCTTCTTCTCCGGCGCTGCCGTCATTGACGTTACGTCAAAGTCGGAGAAAAATATGACAATTATTACCCCATTTGTCGGCGTTCGGGCTACGAAACCATCTGCAATTTCACACACAGGACGACAGAAGCATCAGTCTGTCCTGATGGCACAGAATGAACACACTAATAGAGGCTGACGTCCACAGTAAACAGGACGCAGACAGACAGAGCAGAGACGACAGGTACGCCGCCGCTCTCCTCCACATATAAAAAAAAAATCTAATCCAGCCCATTATCTCTGGGAGTAATTGCTGCGTTTTTTTGTAATGGCCCCTGCGCTCATTGTTCGTCGAATCATGGGTGACTGCTTTTCCTGCACATTAAGCCTAAAATAAATTGCTTCATTTGGCCAACGAGACACTCATTGTCCCGCCACCAGCCGGGTAATGGATTGGGGTTGTGTGTTAGGTTTAAACATGTCGGGCTGGAAGTCAATAGAGGGCTGTGCACTTAAGAGGATGGCGCGACAGAACGTGGTGACTGTCACCTCGCTTCCTTCAGTTTGTTATTAAGTCAGAGTGAAACATCTGCAGCACCTCAGACCCACAACTGCAGCAGGAGGACAAGGTTTTATCCTAAAGGGGGGGAAAACTTAAATCACTCACTTTGCATGTTCGAATGAGATTAACTCTTTTCTTAAACCCTCACAAAAATAAAGTTTGTCCTGCGGGTGATGCTGCAGGAGAGGACGAGCTGTTAACTGAAATCAAGGTGGCTATTTTAGGTCGTCTGTTAGGCCTTTTAGGTACTTATGGTCAGCCGTTCTTTGAGCTAAATGCTAATTAATGCTTTGTTTCTATTCTTAAATGCTATTCGAGTTCCTGCATGAAGCCACCAGATGAACTTGGACACTTTAAGTAGTTGTAGACCGAAATTTGGGCTCATATTCAGCATTTTCTGATCATCAGTATCCAAGATTTTTCTGTCTGACTGCAGAATAAATCAACAAATTCAAAAATGTGCAACTTTGGCTCTGATGCGACAATAACTCATTGGTAACGCGCCACAAATGAATAACCTGTAAACCGCTGAGTGATCTGAATCTGCAAAGCAACGAGTCACTAAAAAGGGAGAAGAAAGCAGCAGCAGAAGGAAATACTCAAGTGAGATGATATAAAAATCTAAATCGATGAACAGTCTCCTTGATTTCTAATGATCAGTCGACCCCGGAACAAAACAACTTTGGTTCCAGTCTCACAGTAGGAAGTCTGGATCGGGCTTCTTTTCAAGCATTATCAATAAAAACGCTCAACATATGTAAAAGCCAGTAAATGTAAAAGATAGAGACATAAACTGATGATGAATAGCAACCTATAGTCCAGAAAGAATACCAAGAGGCGCTAAAACAGACAAATAGTCAATCTGAGCCGCTATATGCTCCCATGTCGTCTCTGCTGCTCGGCTCTGAGTCAGTAACGGGCGAGGGCGAAGCTACGAGCAGCGTACGAGTGATGTCGTGGGCCGGACAGCTGAACAATGAGACAAAACCCACCAGAAAAGACTCATTTCACAGTGTCACTTTGTTTTCATGTTGTTATTTGACGCGTGCTGTAACAGAAAGGCAAAGTGTTCTCTGCAGCCGCTCTGATTTTCCTCACAGGGAATTGTTTTGGTTTAAAATGTTCAGTTCCTACATTTTCCCCCTTCCTACACCAAAAAACCTGGGAATGTGATAAAAACACAGATTGTAGCTTCTTTTTGTATTTTTAACCTTAATGTTTTGTTTCTTGACGTCTTCCTTCTTGTTTTTAAGGTCTTTTGAATGTATTTTATGCCTCTGATAAGCATTTTCAGTTGCGTTGTGTCTGAAGAAAGAGGCCGAGGAAGTGAGTCGAGGGTTGATCCTGAATTTCAGATTAAATCTAATTTCGTGTCCCCGGATTGATTACATAACGGGGTACAAAAGAGGACTGTGGTATTCAAAGCATTGATCCCATTAGAGCAGACTTGATGTAATGGAAGGACTGTAAAAGGCCAGCTGTTAGAAAAATGAGAGAGGCACCGAGGTCATCGAGAAAAATAAAGAAAAGAGAGGAAAGTCTGTGTGTTGATGAGATTATACAGACGACCAGCAGGGCTGCAGGGACGAACGCTGTTTGAACGTTTAAAGAAATCTTTCCATTACGATAATAAAACGTTACGAGCGAGGCTGTAAAACGCCGAACATGAAGTTTAATGTTCCTGTTTATCCAGAGTGACGGACAACCAGCAGGTTTAAGAGCTCAGAAAAAAAGCCTACTTCTGTGTTTAGATGCAGATTTACAAAGAATCAGCTTGAAGCTGCGGTGTGACAAGAAGGAGTTGTGCGTTGTGTATCTGACAGTGATGGAGTTCAGGAGGCAGGAGACCGAGAAGACGTCGTCTCCTCTTCACATCGACCGGTCGACACGTGGACGTATCGGCAGCCAATATTCATTCTCCTGCTGAGCATGTGTGTGTTCATGTTCTCCTGGCTTTATAATCAATGTGTCCATGGGCGTGTTTCGTTTGTCTGACTGTGTGTTGCTACGAGTCTACCGGACCGATACGCATATTTAGAAAAATCAAAGAAGACTGAGAAACTTTATACAGGACCGAGATTCATTGGCAGTAACTTTTCTGCTACTTTATTTTTTCTCTCCACCACATTTACTTCTTTCATTTAGGCACTAGTTATTTTGTAGACTTGGTGTTTACAGGATATTAACTGTGTCGTGATACCAATCAGATGTTGTTGCATCAGAGCCAAAGTAGCTTGCTTTTAAATCTTTATATTATATATAAACTGTACTGGCAATCTCACAGAAAGATCACAGATACCGATAATCAGAAACATTCTGCTCTTTTTGATCAGCACTGATCACACACAGACGACTCATTGCTATTCTCTTAGAAGAGAAACAAAGAACTGAAGCTCCAGGTGTTTTGTTCTTTACTTCCTTTGGTCGACATGTTCAGCAGCAGCGTCTCTTTGGCTGCTTGAAAGATCTGTTTCTTTTTTCTTGTGCAAGACTCAAGTCAAACATTAGAAGTAGGAGTGTAAATATTCGGCAATCTCATGATTCAGATTCTGATTTTGATTTCTGATTATCCGATTAGACTCCAAATTGATTTTGATCTTTTGCTGCCGTTTACTGTGTGCGAGACCATTAACATGGGTCTTTAATCTGCTGACATACAATATGAGACACAAATGGAAATGAAGATAAACAATCTGCAGTCTTTTATTAGTGATGAATGTACAAGATGCTGAGCAGACGCAGGAGTTATTATTATTGAATGCTGCAGCGGGTTTGTTAGCCTGTTAGCGGTTGTCAGCTGACAGCTGCTTCACTCCGCAACCCTTGCGAGCTGAATGTTCGTCTTGTAAAGGTAATGATTCAGTCTTTAAATATAATAAATGCTCACAACCCGCTGCTTTGCTTCAAGATGAACTTCAAGATAACTCTCGAATGCGCGTTCTGTAAACCGTCCGGGTGCTGCACTCCCCTCACAGGTTTAGTTCCACCTTTTTTTGCTGCGTCAACATCATGCCAGGAACTTCTTTCTGGAGTATTCCGTCTCTCTTTTGACTTTGACTCCCTCTCTCTGTTTCTCACCAAGGAACACCTTCCTCCGAAGCCTCGATGACTAAGCTGCAGAGGTCAAAGGCGGCACATCAGAAGTCTAGACAGCATTCTCCAGACAATTTGACATTACACCCCTCCATGATGTTATTACAGGTGTGTGTGAGGAGGTGAGAGAAAGGAGTGAGGAAGTACAAAGTGTGTGTGTGTGTGTCATTAACGAGTGACAGTGATGGATCTGATAGAAGTTGTGTTGTGTGCGTTTGTGTGATGTAACGACAACAAGCCGACAGACGTTAACCTGTTTGGTTCTTCTAAGAATAGAAAATGTTATGCAGCTGCACAGCTCAGCCTGAGGTTCAGGTTCAATTCCCACCGTTGACACCCACACTGACAGTTTATATAAACAGGAAACATCAATTAATACCAAACTGTTGTGAGCAGAAAATGAGCAATGTGACCGACAATAACTGACATCCCTCAACACACCAGCACTGACGTTTTCAAGCTTGACGTTACTACGACTGGTTAGAAACTTGTTTTGGTTTTATTCATGTTTACGCATGTTTTCTTCCACAAGTTCCGATTCTCTTCTAGACGTTAAAGCAAAAAGACGACCAAATGAGGAAAAAGCACTGCTGAGAGGACTTCTCTGTTTAAACATTCTTGGAAACATTTGAGATAATATAAGTACAGAAATCAACAAAATACAACAAAAAAACAAGTAATTTAGACACTTTAATGCTGAGGTCTTTAAACCAACAACAATAGATCCTCTTAGGAAAAGTGTATTTTCCCTTAAGGTTCGGTCACCAATAGAAAGCTTGATTACAGAAGTCCATTATCTCCATTTGCAGGAATGAAAACCCACTGTGGTATCCACAAAACCATAAAACAACATCCATAAAACCCCTCTATAAAGAATCATAATAGTTCCTAATCAATACTAGCCAAAAAACTCATTGTATTGTGCTGGATTGTGGGGACACTTAGCTCATTAATTGCCTGAACAGGAAGTAGCGGGACCCCCGAGGTCATCCCATGGTGCCGCTCTTTTCTAGAACAATGGCTGCAGCTGCTGCCGGACGCCGCCGCTTGATTTGCGTCTTTATCGACAGGCAGCCGAGACAAAGAACAGCGGGATTTCAGGGCGAAGAGAGGACGCCTCATGCATTTCAATTTCAGCTTGACAACCAGAACGAGGCGAAAACAGCAGGGTTAACGCTCTTCCTCCGCTTAATTGCTAATTCTGCAGCACATTTTCATTTATTCTTTTCGTTTCGCATGAGCTCACCTTTTCCCGGTTCTGCATGTTTTCCAGTAAAAAGGCCGCGACACCACTGAACTCCCGCTGGAGTCCAGGAAGGCATCCTGATGTCTCTCCTGCTTCCTGATAAAAGGTTTAATTAGCTAATGTTTCCAGGCAACAGGCCACATAGACGAGCCCCGGTGTTAATGAGACGATGGGGCAGAGATAAGGGAAACAACACGACCACAATACAACAGGTTCAACTTCAAGATCGGACAAACCACTACAGTCGACTTACATTTGACATCGTGTGTTTGTGATTTGTGGTGTGTTGACTTTGATTCACCCCCCAAAAAATCCAAAGCAAACATGTAAACTTGTTTTCAATGATGGTTTCTCTGTTTTTCTCTTAGAACGCTGCACTGTTACCAAAAAACACGCCTCATCCCTGTGATACACAACACTTCTGAACATGACTGGATGTTTCTGCGTCTGCTCTCTGAATGCAGAGAAGAAAATGATGTCAAAGTTTCGATATCTGCTAGAAATTGCAAGTTTTACTGATGTAATGTGCAGGAAATCATTTAGGGTGTGTCAAACCAACTATTTCCTCTGTCAATCAAGCCGATGTATATTCCTTACAATCTAGATGTCACATATATTCAGTTTGCAGTGATTTAAAAGAGGGTTAGGTTGGTTTTAACATTACGAGGCACACAACGCTTGTCTTGTCTTTTTTCTGATTTATAAAGACTCTCTGTCAAAGTAAAGAGTTCAACGGGCTTAAATTATGTGACCAATCACACGTGCATCGCCGGAAGCCGGTAAAACCATTGTTTTCCTTCCTCTTGTGCCAGGTGTGGTGGTATTTTAACAGTTTTTAGAAGTTGATGACTTGTTCTGCTAGTTACGTATGATGCACACGCAGCCCAACAACACAGCTGGAACTCGTCCTCTGAAGCAGCTGCGCCTGTGGTGATGAGTCTCTGCGTGATTGGTTCTTATCTCTACCAGTGGTGTTCGACTACCTTGCCTGAACTCACCATTAACAGGAAAGATCCAAGATGGATGACGTGTGTGTCTATGTGTGTGTGTGTGTGTGTGTCCTCCAGCTCATTAGCAGACAGTTTGCATCGTGTCGATGCTGCTGTTTGGAGAAGAACTGGTGATGATGTCATCATTCTACTCACTGATTAATACGACTCTACTACCAACTGTGTGTGTGTGTGTGTGTGTGTGTGTTTGTCTTCTCAGCTAATAAGCTAATAAAGCATGTATGGCTGAGGGAGACAGTGTGTGTAAGTGTGTGTGTGTGTGTGTGTGTGTGTGTGTGTGTGTGTGTGTGTGTGTGTGTGTGTGTGTGTGTTCAGAGTGATCAGTGACGTAACTCACTGATTAATAGCTACCACTTCCTGCGCCATCATAACAACTGCATTAGCCGTTTGTGTGTGTGTGTGTGTGTGTGTGTGTGTGTGTGTGAAGAAAGAGCATTTATAACACAGAGCAGCTCTTGTGCTGCTTCTCTAACTACAGTATACATCACTGTTAGTCAAGCTAACGTGTGTGTGTGTGTGTGAAGCAGTCTTCTGTGATATAGGTTGCAATCATTTGCCTTTCAATTTCTCATCATAGAGACGAGGTGAGGAGGGGAGAGGAGAGGTAGGGATGCGAGAGTAAAGGAACAAAAGGGAAACAAGAGGAGAGAAGGAGAGAAAAAAGAAAATTGAGATGAAAGGAGAGACAAGAAGAGAAGAGGATAGGAGAGAAGACAAGGAAAGGAGACACTGTCAGGGAGAAGGAAGGGGAGACGGGTAGAGAGGATAGAACACAAGGTGGTGATGAAGGAGGAATGGAGAGAAGGAGATGAGGGGATGAGATGGAGGAAAAAGGAGGAGAGGAAAGGAAGGAGACGTGAGGAGATGAGACAAGATGGGGCTGATAGGAGAGAAAACAAGAGAAGAAGAGAGGAGTAGGAGGAAAAGGAACCTATAAGAGGAGAGGAGACAAGGAGATGGAAAGGAAGGAACAGAACAGAGGCAGATGAGAGGAAGCAAAAGGGAAAAACAAGAAAGGAAACAAGGCGAGAGGAGATAAAAAGGAATGGAAGTAGAAGAGAGGAAGCAAGGAGAGGAAACAAGGAGAGGAAGGAAGGAAGAGTTGAGGTAAGGACAGGAAACAAGAGGAGAGAAGAAGAAGGAGCAAGCATGAGGAGGACAGGAGAGGAGACAAGGGGATGAAGATGGCGGAACGAGGAGGAGGAGATGAAATGAAGCAAAAGTAGAAAAAAGAGAAGAAGAAACAAAAGGAGAGGAGCGATTATAGGAGGGGGAGGAGAGGAAAGGAGGGAAGATGAGAGAAAATAAAAGGGAAAAAAGTGGAGAGGAAATGAGAGGAAAGGAGGATAAGAAAGACGACAGGATGAAATAAGGAAAGAGAGACGAGAGGAGGAAGAGGAAAGTAAACAAGAGCAGAGACGGATGAGAGGAAGAGAGGAGCAAAAGAAAACGAGAGACGAAGATGTGAGAGAGGGAGGGAGGAGATCTTAGGAGAGGTGGAATGAGAACAGGAATAGAAAATCAAGCAGGGAGACGAGTGGAAGGAGAAGGAGGAGGTTGCGTGAGAAGGACGAGACACTCGACGACGAGTGGAGCGCTGAGAGGAGAGCGAGGAGCAGAGGGAGAGGAATTAGAGGAGGAGATCGACAGAATGTGAGTGCGTAGGTAAAGATGGAGGGATGCAGGGAGCGAGAGGAAATGATGGAGGGATCGCCCAGCGAGCGATGGGAGAGAAAAAGGAGTGAAAAATAGAGAGCGGAGCGTCCGCGGTGGGATGAAGTGCAGCGGCTGCGTTTCACTCTGCTGCACAAAACAATCAGAAGCCGAACACCTCACCGGGAAAATAAAAGAGTGGAGTGGAGGAGGAAGAAAGATGGAGAGAGGAAGGGAGGAGTGCTGGAAACAGAGAGAGAGAGAGAGAAAGAGAAAGAGGCTTGTGATAGTTACAAAAAAAAAGAAAAAGTCCTCGCCCACTCAGGTCAGCCGAGCAGAATCACAAACCAAAAAAAGACAAAAAAAAAGGATTTGAAAGTTTGTGTCGGCTCGAAAAAAGCTGCAGCTGATCGCTCAGAGACACGTCGAACAGAAACACCTGCTGATTACTGAGTTTATCCACCAACTGCAGTCAAAAACTCCAACACACAAAGATCTTCAATTTGCAGGGAAGGAAGGAAAAATGTGTGAAACATTTAAAGATCGCCGGTACAGAAAGCGAGATGAATAAAATACTGTGAAAGTATCAATATGTGAAAATCCACAAAGAAAAATACAGAACTGTGCCTTTAAACAAAAGTCAGGACCCCAAAAACACTGTCAGAGCTGATGTGGGAACACGTCTGCTCAGGCCTGTGAGAGCCGACCAATCAGAGCAGACTTGGGCCTTAAAGAGACAGCTGCTCAAACAGAGCGACGGACAGTTTGAACATTAAAGCGTGCAAACGTTATCTAGCAGACACCAAGAGTAAAAGTATGAACTGGACAATATGGGACGCTTTCATGCTCACGACTAAAAACTGAAGAAGACACTCAGACTATTAAATGTGTAAACAATCTGCTTAAATGTGGGACGCTGCTCGGCTCAGGAAAAGCTCCCCGTGAGGGGAAAGCGAGGACAGAACTTAAATTATTAAGCGGAGCTCCAGTTTAAATAAACATCAGCTGTTGAAACTGATTGTTTGAACAGTGAAACAGAAAAATTTGGTCATTTGCTAAAACTTTTTGTGATCCAGCAAGTTTACAACAAAAAACCCCCTGAGGAGGATTCTATATATATACGTATACAGTCTCAATGATCTGAGGTTTATTTTTAACGCACTCTTAGCTGCTTTTAAACACTTGTAGATCGAAACGACGACGCGATATTTGTACGAGTGATTCTCTGATCGACGGGTGATAGCAAAGCAAAGCAGCATCAGTGTTTTCCGAGGTTTGTGGAAGACGTGTGTGTACGTACCGCTACATGTTTTATTCAACAACATGCAGATGACAACACATAAAAAGCCTCATGATAAAACAGACTGACTACACACCATTAGATCTGGCTCGGCTGATACAAACTGACTGTCAACATAACTTTATTTGTTTCCGCCCCGCAGGGCGGCTTCACCCAGATGTTAACAAACAGAAAAACACTCAAATTTAAATCCTGTCTGAGTTTGGAGGGTACACAGTGTACCATGCAGCACACGCCGAGCTCCAGGTGCTCTCCCTTCACATCTCTATACTTCAGCTCAACAGTGAAGCTGCAGCCATCTGCTGTTAATGTTCAACAGTGCAGTGATGCAGACGTAAAGTCAGACCACAGGCGGCTGCTTTTAAAGCTCAGGTACGAAGCGCTGTTCTCTCCCGTCTGACTTCCTCCTCGGTGTTTAAGTCTCTCTCCTCTCTTCAGTCCACAGAGTTAATCCTCTGTCTGCCGTTAAAGCCCGTCTTTAAACAAACACTCGTGTTAAAGCTCTCTCTCTCTTTGGATTCTCCGGTTTTATTCTGTTTCATCACTTTTTAGTCTCTTGTTCCAGCTCTCGTCTTGACTTTTGTATCGTAGAGCTGCAACCATGAATCAGTTGGTTGTCATCTATCTAATTGTTCGCCGTCTGTTTTGATAATCAATCGATCAGTTCCGGTGTCTTTGTGAATATCTTTGGGTTGTGGATAAAACAAGACATTTGAGGATGTCATCTTGGACTTTCCGGCGCTTTTTTAGACCAATAAAGAAATCAGGGAATCAAGGAAATGATCAACATATGAACCAGAAGTTGAAGTCCTGTTATGTTGCTTTGTAAGATCCCACAGAATATAAATGAATGTTTAATTATGGTTCCGGTGTTTTAGGATGAAGACGGCACACAAACACGAATCTTGATCAGTCAGATCGGCACTCGCAGCGTGTTTCATCCGTCTCTGCAGCTGCTGAGGTAACGGTTTGGACGGAGCGCAAGAAAAAGGGACGAGGGATCGTTGAAGTGTGATCTGTTACGCAATCAGCACCATCAGAACAAACATGGACGCTTGAAAACCAAGAAAAATACTGACACTTGATGTCTGGTGAGAGACAAAGAGCTGCATGAGGATATTGACAGTCTGGTCCTGTCGGTGGTGAACTGTTCCATGTGTCCTCATTAGTCGTGGTCTCGTGCTTCTCTAAGCAGCTGTCTCGTTGGTTTGGGTTGCATCTAATTATTTTCAATACCAACAGTTCCATCCACAGTTTTCCAATTAGCTTTTTGGGGTGAAAACTGGCGGTCCGTCCATTAGTAGCTATATTTAGAGGCCATTTGTAACCGTCTAAGATGTCAACCCACCATGTGTTGGATCCACAAAATCTCACATTGGAGATTAGGTATCAAAAATTAAAATGGCCAAACTGTGAAATATCCAATGGGCCTCCATCACATTCATAAATGTATCACAAGTTACTGAGGGATCATTAAAGAATATTGGCCTTTCTATTGATGTATAAAGTTAATCGCCCCCTATTATTGGAATAGGTATTATACGTCAAGTATTGGTCGGATCCCAAAGATATTCAGAAAAAACTGTAAATCCTCAGATTTAGGAAGCTGAAAGAAGAAGATAATTTGTAATAATGTGTCGAAAAAAATGTCACTCCGGTTGTAGTTTGGTGAGGTCAGTGGTTCTCAGTGATTTTTTGTCATGCCCCCTAGAGGACAGAAATGTTTTCACGCCCCTGTAAATTGAAATACTGTTGAGAACCTGATAATATTATTATTATTATTATTTATTTATCTGTACAACTGTATGAGTTGCAGCATTCTGGTCTTTCCTCATTTCCGACCGTGTTCACGTTAACCCAAGATCCATGTAGGCATCGTCATATTTCCTGCTCCGTAGTTCCCGACCCGAAGGATCAGCAGAAGAGCTTTGTGTTTGTCTCTTTTTTGAGATTTGTGTTCCGGTGTGAACACAGAGTATAAAGTAACCGGATGTTGTATTGTTATTTTGGTGCTTGACTTCCTGTCTGCTTGGTGCAAAATTCAGCTGAATTGCCGCGTCGTGCTCCGGCATCCGCCAGATATTGAAGCCCTTACGTATCTGTTCTGGAGGGCTCCAGACTGCCTCACAGTGCTTTTTGGTATCTGAGAAGTACTGGATTGGGTTTAGACCCCAAAACTACTTGGTTACGTTTGGACACCAAAGCTACGTGGTTAGGTTTAGGAACCAAAACTACTTGGTTAGGTTGAGACACACCTGTTAGGCCACTGAGGCTGCTGTATTGAAGTGTTGGGAGTGAGAGCAGGTGGAATCTGGTGAGTCTCTCTCTCCGAGGCAGCGCAGCCATCGACAGTTCCAGGAGCTCGATCTGCACATACGGATGGTTTGTAAAACCACTTCTTATCATTTCTATCCAGCAAAATCTGAA
>CAEMYA010000001.1:81906-93973 GCA_903131615.1 Diplodus sargus | reverse complement strand
ACATTAAACTACCCGACATTAGATATTAGGACAGATTATGCAGCTGATTTCGCATGCAAATACATTTGATGGTTCAATCTAATTTCAAATGATTTAGATTTTTGTTTTTATAATTGGTTCGACAAAACTAACATTATAAAGCCGTGACAAAATTTCTTTCTCACATTTCCTTTCTTTGGAATTAAAAAACAAATCAATCGGTTGATGGAGAAAAAAGTCAGCAGATGAACCCAGAATGAAAATAATCATTAGTTGCAGTCCCTGTCCCAAAAAATAAAAGTGAGTCTACAACTGTATAAATCTACTTCTACATTAATGCAATGTTGAAATACAAAAACAGACCAAAAACAGAACCAAATGACTCGCACTTAGGTTTGAAAACACCAATATTGTTTCTTAACCTTTTTTTAAAATTCTGTTTTAACAAAAAATAAATAAATAAATAAAATCACAAAGTTTATGAAAAACATAAAATCAACTTCAACTGCAAGCAGAAACGTTTTTAAAGTAGAAATTACTTAACACACCTAAAGTGACAATGAGGTGAGAAGTGCTTGCATGTTTCGGGGCTGTGTGGTCATTCTAGGTGAGCCACTGCCATGAGGGGCGTCTACTTGGCCTTCAATGATGTTTGGATGGGTGATTTGTGTGATTCACGTCCACATGAATACCAGGACTCAAGGTTTCCCTGCAGAACATCTGATTATCACAAGATGATCAGTGGTTTTCACTTCACTCGTCAGTGGTGTGCAGCTGTGTGCAAGGAGGAAGAAGATGTGAGAAAAAACAGTGTTTGGGCAGTATGCATTTGATATTTGTCCGAATTTAGGAAAGTAGATAATCACTTTTCAATATGTTGCATTTCTTAATAAAGCACACTGAGTTGTAGGTATTGGCAGATTTCCAATAGCACTGACGACGCCTCATTTAACGTCAGCTTGACCAGATTCAAATGACCTGTAACTAAACTGGTGCTTATGTAAATCAAATGCTGTCATGCAGCAGAGAACACCTGCCCGGTGTGTGTGTGTGTGTGTGTGTGTGTGTGTGTGTGTCTGACTGTGTGTGTGTGAGAAAGAGAGAGACAGAGAGAGAGTGTGTTCATTGACTACTACCTTGGGTTTAGACTTTTCTTGAAAAATGTGTACATCATGTCTTGTTCTCTGTTTTCATTGTCTAGATGAAGGTTGGGTAAGTTGTAACATGTACCAGGTCAAGTGAGCCACAGACTTGTTCGGTAACAATGCATACATGTGGGCAGCTGTGCTGTCACATGCTGCCTGACACGATAAAAATGAGCCTTTGTTGTGAATATACCTTGTTTGCTTCCTACTCTGTATTTGCATGAATGCATGCACCTGAATATGTTATGGTGTGAGCAGGATTTTTAAACGCAACCAATATAATAATGATGATGTGGTGACACCTTGTACTGTAATGAAGCTGGCTAAACTACCTGACTGTCTTCCATAGGAAACATTAGTCTTGGTCATCCAGACAGCATAGTTAATGTAGTAGCAGGACACAAATATTGCACTAATTCCATACCACAAAATATTGATGCCATACATGAAAAAAACACACAGATACCACACCCCAAGATATTCCATACAGATTCTATACATCGAGATAGTGCAGAGATGTTAGCCCATACATCCGTACATCAAGAAATGTTATAGATTCTATATATCAAGATAAGGTATAGATGCCACATATTAGGATATGGTATAAATTCCATACCCCAAGATATTGCATTGATTCTATACATCAAGATATTTCGTACATTGGTGTATGGTATATATTCTATACATCAAGATATGATATAGAGTCCATACATCCAAATATGTTTTTTTGATTCCATACATTAAAATATTGCATATATTCCATACATCAAGATATGGTATGAATTCCATACCTCGAAATATGTTATATTTTATACTTTCCATACACCAAGGTATGGTATATAGTCCATACCTTAGGTTATGACATTCATGCTATACATCAAGATAGGGTGTTTACATCAGGAATCTGGTATAGATTCCATATATTAACATATTGTATAGATTCTATACATCAGGATATGGTATAAATAATCTGAAGATATTTTATAGAATCCACACATTAAGGTACAGTATGTATTCTATATGTCAAGATATGGTATAGATTCTATACATAATGGTATTGTACAGAATGTATACATCAAGGTATAGTATATATTTTACATATGAAGAACTGGTATATATTCTACACATCAAGATATTGTATAGATTCCATAAGAGACAATATTGTAAAGATTCAACATATCAAGATATTGTACAGATTCTCTACGTCAACACAATGCACAGATTCTATACATCTCGAAATATTGCACAGATGCCGTACATCATTGTAGAAATAACATACCATACCATGTTATCAAAATAAAGCATGAATGCTGCACATTAAAATATTTCACATATGCCATACATCAAGATACTGACAGATGCAACGTATGAAATATTGCAATGGTGCAATATGCACAATATAAGAAAATATTACTCAGATGCCAAACACCAAGGTATTGCACAGATTGCATACATCAACATATTGACACAAAACCGTACATTAGAATAATGCACAGATGCCTGTTCCACTTGACTACAGAGCAACTTGTTCTCTGGCTTAGACTCCTGAAACCATCAAATCAAATCAAATCATTTTTAGCTATATGCTCAAAAATTGTTATTGCCTCAGGGGGCTTTACAATATGTGCAGTGAATAACATTATCTGTAGGTTGACCCTCGATTCAAGTGAAGAAATACTGCCATATAGAAAAAAAAACAGGACAGAGCAGGGTCCCTCTTCCAGGATAGACAGAGCTCTGCCATAAAAACATGTATATAGTTGATTTAATATCCATTTATATAACTTTTTTGTGAGCAGCATAAATGAACATTTAGTGAACAAACCTGTGCTTTAAACAAACTTTTTATTTTACCATGTAATCAAACAGTTTGTTGAGTAATAAACTACCAAAAATGATATACAGTTTAAACAATTAGTTGAATCATTAAAAGGTTGACTGTCATATGTATTTATCAACAGATAACTCATTTGCCAGTCAGTGTTTCTGACCTCTTTGTCATTGCCACTTTGTTTTTTATTCAAATAAATCATGCATATTTGAATATAAAGCATACAGTAGACACAGAACTTGGAGCATATACTCACGGTAGTCCACACAGATGCGAATCAGATGAAGGAAAATCCGAAACATATTCTTGTTAGGTGAGTATTATAGTTATTTTCATCATAACATAAAACAGCTGTTTGTAATGTCTTTAATGTTGTATTTCATCCAAATTTGATCTGTTTTGTAAAGTCAAATTAAAGGCAATGTAATTGTTATTTTGGTAATTTAACATTCTTCTGTAACGTATATATTTTTTCTTCTTTAAAGGCAATGCACTCTGAATCTCATTTAGGTTCAGTCTAAAAACAGGGATGTGTTTGTGTCTTTGCACCATCAAAAAACGCGTTTACCAAAACATGTTTAATTTGTGTAAAGACATGATTCGCTCCCAAGAGCTAGAATGCCTTAGCTGCAAGATAATGAGCAAAAACCAGCACTGAACTATTTTTGTGACCATCATCCCCCAGTGTTTTTTTTGTTTTTCCTATCTCTTTTCTTTGTATTCATGACGTAAAGGTGCTTTCCCTCCATTCAGCTGTAAAATCAGAAAGAATTACAGTACATTAAAGTGGATTCTAGTGTAGATGAAACTACTTTTAATTCCAAAATTTTAAAAACTCTGCACTCTCCTTAACTACGAGTGTTTATTCTTCCAAAGCTTGCCTGCTCCAGAAGCTTGCTGCCAATCAACAGAGTTGCTTGTTAATCCAAGACACCGACATCTGTCCCTCTGCTCCCGTCTGTTAGTCCAATGAACCACATAGCAAGTCCAATATCTGCATGAAAGATTCTCCAAAAGACATCCACACCAATAACGAGGCCATGTGTCCAAAGTTGGACATTTTTACATGTGGTATAACAGGGAAATATTCGCTTTTGGAACCTCCGGTGGTTTTTTGGGGTTTTTAGTCCCAGATGGTGCTTGGTACCAATCTGTCATCAAATCTGTGTCTGTATTAAACTGGTAAACTCAAGTAAGAACAGCTGAACAACAGTCTGCTCTCCATGTGACTGTCATGTCTTTTTCTCTTCTCAGATATGTCAGTAAACTCTTCCTCCTCCTTCAATGAGTCCGTTCTTTATCCCAACTTCTCCCAAATCCATAACTTCCCAAATGGCTTAAATTGTGTCCACTTTGATCCAGGCCACTCGATCTTCATCTCGTCCATCATCACAAACATCCTCCTCCTCATCCCGGTCTGCATCCTTGTCCTCTACCTGGGTCTCCAACGATGGCGTCGACAGCGCTCCACCTCCTCAGCAGCAACGACGAGTCACTCAGACAGCTTCACCTACCATGTGGTCATCATGAAGCTGTTTGGTATTTTAGGGTACATTCTCATCTGTTGTGGTATCGATGAGAAACATAAAGACACATCATGGGCAGGGTTCGGTCTTGTGTCCTTTACTTGGTATTGAGATATATTCTTTCACATTCTGACCTGTGTTGAGCGCTACCTGGCTGTTGTTCATCCTGTCATTTATCTGAGTCTGAAAGGAGAGAGAGGGGTCAGAATCAGAAATATCAGCATTGGGTGTGTTTGGCTGCTTTCCACTGGTGGAACAAGTCTGAAGATTTCACGTCAGTTCACATTTAATATTAGTTTCTGTACTGTAACTGTCGCCTTGATAGTCATCTGCTTCTGCAGCCTCGCTGTTCTCTGTGCTCTGATTCATCCGGGCCCAGGTGAGCAGGCCGGGAAGAGGAAGTGGGTTGACCAATCAAAGCGGAGAGCCTTCTACACCATTCTGGTCATACTGGGAGTACTGCTGTTGAGGTTTTGTTGGACTATGGCTTGGGTTGTTCCTACTGTAGTGACGGGACGTGGTGACTGTTTGACACAGGTGTCTGAATTCTGGTTAAATCTCCCCAGCAGTCTGGTGTTACCTGTGATGTTTCTACACAGAACAGGAGCATTTTCTTGTTGTAAGAGCACTGTTAAATAAGGATGGTTGGATTTGACTTAAATTATGTTAAATCGCCTCAGAAAAAGTCAATATAAATATGGTTAACATCAGAAAAGAGTACAGATTCCTGCCGAAACTGATTTAATTGGACACTTGGGGCAAAATAACTCAAAAATAAATGGACAGACCACAATCCTGCATATTACTGGGTTGGTCATTTTCATGGTGGCAGAAAATGACAATCTTGACTTGTATTTCAAAGTTAACTACCGAAACAATTGAGAATTCTAAGTTTAAAGTCAAAGTTCTGCAAAAATAGTCAGAATTGAGGGGGAAAAAATGTCACAACCCTTCTGTTTATTTCCTTCTTTTGACTAACTAAAGCTGTTATTAGCTCTTTAATTAATCAAGGTATCTATGGTATCAGTTTTATGTCTAGCTAAACTTCTACGTGTTATGTTACTTTTGCTACACTGAACAGTCTAGATGTTGACCCAAAAAACTAAATGAGTTTTCAATTTGTCTCCTCGAAATCAAAAGTAAGTGACACACAGGAATGGGTAGTCACATTATGAAATTAAACCAGAATCAATATTGTCTTACTGACAAGCAATTTTACACAAACACTACTAAAATTAATAATTAACTATAAAAATGTGAACAAATACATTGAGGCAGGCATCTGTGGTGCTATCTTCAAGACTGTGTATGTTAGTCTGGTTTTATGTGTATATTTTTGCAGAAGAGTCTTTTTCAAGTTAATTTATCAACCTTTATGTTGGGAGTTGTATCTCCATTTAGGGCTTGGTGTCTCTGATGTCCTGCCCTCGTCTTTGTGATGACAGAAGTGAGATAAGGAAGCACGTCACCTGTTCCCTGCCTCTACCTTTCTCTGTCCTTTACACATATGTAACTGGTTTAACTAAAAAAAATAAAAATTGTTGTGATGTAAATGCAAGTACAAGTGTACCACACTGTACCACAAGTACCACTACGGCAGTGTGAGTTAGCTTTTCCAGCTGTGCATGATTTGTGGATTCAACACGATGTGAGCGTGTCTTGCAATAAAGCTCACTGCTGTATTAGTTTGGTTAGACTCCTTACATATACATATACATACATATACAAGCTGCTTTGTTAAGCATATGATCTGAAAAGATTGGTTGCATGTATAAAATTGATTATATGTTTTGTAGACTGACATAAACCTGCTTAACTATTTTAAGGGTTAGGGTATGTTCTTGTAGGAGATTGTATTTCTTATGTGAACAATACCAAACACATTGTGACAAATTGTCGTTTTGAGGTTTGGTTATTGTGTAAATGTGGTTTGATGGAGTGGAGAATGTAGTTAAACTGCAAATATGTCTATGAATTAATAATGACAGAAGTGAGATAAGTAAACACATCAGCTGCTGCCTGCTTCATCCTTTCTCTGTCCTTTACATGTGTCTACAGGCCTCACACCCTGGTGGTACACCAGCATAGATTTAACTTTTGCAGTAAATGTATATAATTTAAATGCTGTGTGTGTTTATACTGAGTATATATATAGTATGGTAGTTTCTTTGGTATTACATATTCTGGTGAAGTCATCAAGGTCATTGTAAGGGCAACTGGACATGCATGTGATGCCTTCAGTGCAGGGAAACCATGAAAAGATTCAAATTAACAGCTCACATATGGCAAACAAATTATGATGAAAATAACTCAACACACAGACACACTCTCAGAGCTGTTGTATTTGAACCCACAGCGAACTTTGTCTTTACATCATTTGAATTCTGTCAACTGTTCAAGTAGTAGTGTGGTAGACTGAGAAGCAGTTTTGAAAATAAAATGTCTGTTAACCATTTGTTGAGATAGTATAGCTGCACACAAACCGTATGTGAAAGCATCTATAAACTAATAAAGATACTGTATCCAAACAAAAATAATACATGTACTACACTATGTAAGGCTATGAGTTTGCCTATGTACATTTACGTACATAGATGTTATAAATTGTTATTTTATCCCATTTGATGTGCAGTTGTGATTGTAGGTTTTCATCTTTCGCCTTGTTTTTTTATTCAAATAAAACACATTTGAATTGAAAATCCAGAGAGGTGGGGTGTGGGGTGACACTGCAAAAAACAGTCAGTACAGTTTATTTGGATGAATGCTCAGCCGCAGTGAGGAGTCCACAGAGGGGAGACACAGGGGGAGGAAGATCAGAAACGAACAATCACAAGGTTTGTGTTAATAATACCTTTTGATATATCTTCTCAAATCCACATGAGAGTGGACTATTGGATGGATAGAAAACAGTAAAGCCTTATATTAACATGTGATGGGCATTAGTTAATAATTAATAAGGTTCTTATACGTCATATTCAAATGCTTGACAACATCAACAAGATCTTTCTATGAACATTTCCCGGCTTACAGTTTTATTTGGGGTCCTAGTACAATAGGTTTACATGTTGAAAAAAACTTTGAAACATAATGAGTTGGTGTCGTTGAACTCTTTTAAGGTGCAATTGGATGACCTGGAGGCAAAAACATCTGGTTGTAGATGTTTTGCCTGAGGCTGTAATAACTGTAGCTGACATTCTAATCTTGCTGTTTTGGATGCTGAGTGTTTTAATGTTTATGTCTACCTTGTGTTTTGTGTGTATGTATGAATATGCTGCTGCCTGTCTTGGCCAGGACACTCTTGTAAAAGAGATTTTTAATCTCAATGACTCTTTTTCTGGTTAAATAAAGGTTAAATAAAATAAAAAAAACATACCTCATATACATATGCAGCATCTCTTTTCACATTGTGTCCTGAATGCTCGGTTTTAGCTACAGAGTGAGACATCTTGCCTACATTACTTAACGGGCAGGATGCAGTCAATCAGAGGCAAAAGTAGGGCAGGTCATGCTGAGCAAAGTAGTGAGATCTAAAATAACACAGCTGCAGCAGTAGCAACTGTGTGTCTGCGTACTGACTCAAGTGTATTATAATACATTATATATATATATATATATATATATATATATATATATATAGTATGGTAGTTTCTTTGGTATTACATATTCTGGTGAAGTCATCAAGGTCATTGTAAGGGCAACGGGACATGCATGTGATGCCTTCAGTGCAGGGAGACCATGAAAAGATTCAAATTAACAGCTCACATATGGCAAACAAATTATGATGAAAATAACTCAACACACAGACACACTCTCAGAGCTGTTGTATTTGAACCCACAGCGAACTTTGTCTTTACTTCATTTGAATTCTGTCAACTGTTCAAGTAGTAGTGTGGTAGACTGAGAAGCAGTTTTGAAAATAAAATGTCTGTTAACCATTTGTTGAGATAGTATAGCTGCACACAAACCATACGTGAAAGCATCTATAAACTAATAAAGATACTGTATCCAAACAAAAATAATACATGTACTACACTATGTAAGGCTATGAGTTTGCCTATGTACATTTATGTACATAGATGTTATAAATTGTTATTTTATCCCATTTGATGTGCAGTTGTGATTGTAGGTTTTCATCTTCCGCCTTGTTTTTTTATTTAAATAAAACACATTTGAATTGAAAATCCAGAGAGGTGGGGTGTGGGGTGACACTGCAAAAAACAGTCAGTACAGTTTATTTGGACGAATGCTCAGCCGCAGTGAGGAGTCCACAGAGGGGAGACACGGGGAGGAAGATCAGAAACGAACAATCACAAGGTTTGTGTTAATAATACCTTTTGTTATATCTTCTCAAATCCACATGAGAGTGGACTATTGGATGGACAGAAAACAGTAAAGCCTTATATTAACATGTGATGGGCATTAGTTAATAATTAATAAGGTTCTTATACGTCATATTCAAATGCTTGACAACATCAACAAGATCTTTCTATGAACATTTCCCGGCTTACAGTTTTATTTGGGGTCCTAGTACAATAGGTTTACATGTTGCAAAAAACTTTGAAACATAATGAGTTGGTGTCGTTGAACTCTTTTAAGGTGAAATTGGATGACCTGGAGGCAAAAACATCTGGTTGTAGATGTTTTGCCTGAGGCTGTAATAACTGTAGCTGACATTCTAATCTTGCTGTTTTGGATGCTGAGTGTTTTAATGTTTATGTCTACCTTGTGTTTTGTGTGTATGTATGAATATGCTGCTGCCTGTCTTGGCCAGGACACTCTTGTAAAAGAGATTTTTAATCTCAATGAGTCTTTTTCTGGTTAAATAAAGGTTAAATAAAATAAAAAAACATACCTCATATACATATGCAGCATCTCTTTTCACATTGTGTCCTGAATGCTCGGTTTTAGCTACAGAGTGAGACATCTTGCCTACATTACTTAACGGGCAGGATGCAGCCAATCAGAGGCAAAAGTAGGGCAGGTCATGCTGAGCAAAGTAGTGAGATCTAAAATAACACAGCTGCAGCAGTAGCAACTGTGTGTCTGCGTACTGACTCAAGTGTATTATATATATATATATATATATATATATATATATATATATATATATATATATAATAATAAATATATAAAAGCGTGCCTTACATTATTTATCATAAGTCCGGTTTTACTTGGCCTATCAACACAATTTAAAAACTGGTACACAGCTTGAAGGCTGCTCCAACACATAAGTCGGACCAAGACTCACTGAGGCTCCATCTTGCTTCTATGTCATCTTAAATAGGTCACGTGATTTTGACGTGCCGGCGCGTCAATCGACCACAAATATTACACAAATATAACTTTAACCTCACAACCTCAGAGCAGACAAAGTCGTGCGCCCCCCCCCTGCGATCTCTGGCGCCCCCCCGTGGGAGGCGCGCCACCCAGGTTGGGAACCACTGGGTTAGGGTAAGGTTTCTTCTGAGTTTTTGGTGGGGTGAGATCAAAAAGAGTGAATTACATGTCTTGAGGTCCGACAGTTTATGAATATGGGCTGAAAAAAGTAGCAGAGTGCCCCTTTAAAATGCTTCGAAAAGTAAGGCCATCGTCTTCCTCTTGAACTGTGGTCATGTTTGCGAGAACTTGGCTACATTGCTACACAGCTTTCAGAAAACTAGCCTCGGGACACTAACAAGTCTGTCTGATACTGTTGATGTCTGAATTTTGTTAAAAAGGTCTCAGGAACCAGTTGAGATGGAAATCTTCATTTTGTAAAACTTAACAAATATCGCTCTCATCTTTAGACCCTTCAAATTACAAGCTCTACCTTGCAAGAAGAGCGGCAGGAGTTGGATCCCAATTCTATCATGATCCGTACAAGTAATCTCTACAATGTCCATTTGTTTTTTTCTTCCAGATATGTCCGGAAACTACGCCTCTTCCAATGACTCCCTTCATCAACCAGATATTTCCTTCTTCTACTTCTTCTCTTATAACTTTGAATGCTTCCTCAACAGCCCAGGCTCCTTTGTCTTCCTCGCATTCTGCGTCACACACACCCTCCTCCTCCTCCCTCTCTGTATCCTCGTCCTCCATCTTGCTTTTCAAGGATGGCGGAAGCAGCGCTCCACCTCCACAGCAGCCATGACGAGCCACTCAGACATCTTCACCTACCACATGGCCACCATGGAGCTCATGGGTATACTGGGATTTATTGTCAGCAGCTATGGTTTCTTAAGGCATGATTTCATGGCAATATGGAGTGGGTTCCATCTTTGGGCCATGACCTGGTATGGAGAGATGTACTTTCACATGTTGACCTGTGTTGAGCGCTACCTGGCTGTCGTTCATCCCATCATCTACCTGAGTCTGAAAGGAGAGAGATGGGTCAGAATCAGAAATATCATCATTGGGTGTGTTTGGCTGCTTTCCTTTGGAGGAACAAGTTTGGTGTATTTAGATAGGGTCTCTTCAATCCTGGATATCTGCCTCTGCATTTTCTCCTTGATCATCACCTCTCTCTGCAGCCTCTCAGTTCTCTGTGTCCTGATTCATCCAGGGCCAGGCGAACAGGGCGGGGACAGGGAGAGGGGTGACCAATCAAAGAAGAGGGCATTCTACACCATCATGGCCATTCTTGGAGTGCTGTTAATGAGGTTTTTTTGTAATATCATTTGGATTTATTTCGAGTTCAGAGGTGGAGATCCTCAGTGTGTGACAGCCTTGTCTGATTTCTGGTTTAATCTCCCCTGCAGCCTGGTGATACCTCTGCTGTTTCTACGCAGGAAATACGTATAGATTACAAGATGATGGCAAAATGTAAAAACCATGCCTTAATTGATTTTATATTTATTTTGATCACTTAACGGCAGGAAATCTGACAAAACAAAATGAGACAACATCCAATCATATTACTATTAATTAAGCAATCAAATGCCCTTTAGCTGCTGTTAAATGTTTGTGCAGTGGGTTTGTTTATTGAAAACATCTACTGATGAGTAAATGCTTCCTATAATTTTGAGTACAGAAGAGAAACAAGGTTGAGTGATAATACTTCCTTATTTGTCATACCTTGTATACAGTTATTATTGTTAGTTATTGTTGTTAATATAAAATTGACATATGAACTGTTTATATTTAGTAGATTATCTTTGAGGGTTTTTTTGTAAATGTATTGGGCAGAGTGTATGTAAATCTATGACATCAGTGTCCTGCAAACACATATACGTTACTTTTGCTTTGCTGTACAATCGTGATTATATAACTGATCAATGTTGTTTGAAATGCTTATTTTAATTAATCGCATATGGTTTAATCCAAGGTTCTGTGTTATTCTCTTTTTCAGGTTTCATGTTCTCACTCCTAACTCATCAAACATGGACGCTTGGTCTTTTACGTTAAGCTTCATACTTTACTCTAAGGTCCAGTGCGAATGGTGCTGCGGTGAATGTACCAGTAATATTTGCCAGTTCTGGTTAGATTTGACCAAAAAAAGATTTAGGCGGTCTTGGTGTTAAGCTTAGTATAGGAATAGACCATACTTTGAGTTTAGATTGGGGTTAGGGTTGCACTGTAAACCCAGATGTTGTTTCTAATTAAACATC
>CAEMYA010000001.1:69004-81729 GCA_903131615.1 Diplodus sargus | reverse complement strand
TTCTGTTTTGTATGGTTTTAGGAGCAGAAAATTGCTGGTCAGCAATGGTTATCTGCCTTTAATACATTCCTTAAATTCAGCTAACTTATTAGTGTCAGTTGGCTTAATAGATATGTATAACTGTGCATCATGAAAAGTAATCGAGTGTGTTTTAATGATATGGAAGGAAGCATATATAGAGTGAACAGTATTGGTCTGAGAACAAAACCTTTTGGAAGCCGATGACTAATTTTAACTACAAAACCTTTTCTTATTTTAGAAACGTAACTTCTAAACAAATCAATCTCGACTCTTGGTCACACTCCGAGGATGCAAATCCTGGTGACATCATTTTAGGGTTTACCTGACTTGGATTGGTTGTTAACACACTCCGGGGGCTCTTCAACATCCCAAGCCCACTGGAACAGCCCTGGGCTTTGGAGTCAATCTAAAATAGCAGCCAAAACGTGTGATTTATAACGACAGGTCATGCACACCAGACCAAAAAGGCCTATTCCTATAAAGGAAGCTGCTGCAAATTATGAGATATATTTTTGGAGCTTTTTTTGGGTGTCTACCAGAATATGTTTAAATGCTTGAATCTTAGATAAGCGCCACAGAGGGGCTTCACAAGTGATGTTTTCATCACTGTCAATTTGTTTTTCATGCAAATATAACTTGACTGATTTTGAATATGACTCAAAGAGAATGGGAGCTTTTGGAGCAGATATTCAGGAGGGACAGAGGAAGGTAGATCGGGAGCAAGTTAAGGTTGATAAGGTGGGTCTTCTCATTGTTTTTTTTTTACATGATCTTATTTACAGAAAACAAACTTTATCCGATGCTTCTGACATTTAAACATCTTTTACCGTATTTTATAAAGTCTGTGTTTTTCCACAGACTCTCTTCAGAAACTTTAGAAGGGCACACGTGTTCAGGTAACATCTAATGAACACTGCATTTCAGTTGTGTTTTGGGAGCTGTAGGAATTTTCAACCTTATTTTGACCAGGAACTAAAGTTTTTATTCCCTCTTTTGGGAATTACAGATAAAAAAGAATGTAATCTGTAGATTTTCTCCATTGGATTATTATGTCTTTTCTCTTCCAGATATGTCTGTGAACACTTCCCTTCTTCATCTAAACTTTTCCTCCTCTACCTCCGACCTCCTTTCCACCTTATTACTTTGCCTCACCTCTGAACCGAGCAACTTCATCGTCACCACCTTCTGCGCCACACAAGTCCTCCTTCTCCTCCCTCTCTGCATCCTCGTCCTCTACCTGGGTCTCCAACGATGGCGGAAACAGCGCTCCACCTCCACAGCAGCAATGACGAATCACTCAGACAGCTTCACCTACCACATGGTCATCATTGAGCTAGTTGGTGTCTTAGGGTTCATTTTCATATGTTGTGCTATCTACGGGACTCATGTTGATATAGTAATTGGGGCTAACTATCTTTGTGTCTTTGCCTGGAATGGAGAGATGTTCTTTCACATCCTGACCTGTGCAGAGCGCTACCTGGCTGTTGTTCATCCCATCACCTACCTGAGTCTGAAAGGAAAGAGAGGGGTCAGAATCAGAAATATCAGCATTGGGTGTGTTTGGCTGCTTTGCTTTGTTGAAACAAGTCTAATGCCTGTAGAAGAAATCTCCTATCGCATAACTTTTATTATCTTGATTATTACATTGATCATCATCTCTTACTTCAGCCTCTCTGTTCTCTGTGTCCTGATTCGTCCAGGGCCAGGTGAACAGGGCGGGGACAGGCAGAGGGGTGACCAATCAAAACAGAGGGCTTTCTACACCATATTGGCCATACTGGGAGCACTGATGTTGAGGTTTTCTTGGGATCTGGCTTGGATTGTTATGAGTTTGTCAGAGGGAGGCACTGACTGTGTGTTGACGGCTTCTTCGGCCTGGTTTAATCTCCCCTGCAGTCTGGTGTTGCCTCTGCTATTCCTGCACAGAGCAGGAGCTTCAGCGTGTTGTAAGAAGGACAACAAATGAGGATAAAGATCAGATTTGATTAGCTCTAAATTAAATCAACTGAAGGTCTAATATGTAAAAATTGACCACCTGTCAATTTCTAAAGAAATAAAGGCAGCGCATCACCAGTAGCAACTAACTGCTGCTAAGTCTGGCTGCTGTTAGCTCAGTGAGCGGACCGTTTAGCTGATTAAAGTCTCGAGTTTCACGGGATCTACCTAGCAGTTCCATAAATGTCTTAATCAGCAATTAATTGACAGACTGCAGCCATCAAGAATCAAGTATTCATCCAGACCATGGTATAATAGAAAGGCATATAAATACAGACGCAAAAATACAGAAATATGTATTTGTGACATTTTTCATGAAGTAAAAATTGTAATCATTTATTTTTAATGTTGCGTTTGGTGCATCTTGGGGCAGTTTGTGAAATTACATCATTTATTTTTTTGAGCAATATTAATCCGCCATATATATATATATATATATATACATATATATATATATATATATATATATTAAATTATGTCATTTGTTTTTAGTTTTCTGGGCAATTTTAATCATATATATACACACACACGCACCAGTTTATATAACTATGTCTTGTAGTTCCTGATTATTCTATACTGTATAATCTGGTATGTTGCTTTTTCTTCACTGAATAATCATGATTAAACTATGAAATTGGAATCAAACTGGTTTCTTTTGAATAAATTTAAATGCGTTTGTGTAGATGATGTATATTTCTGTACATTCATTTATGTATATTATATATTGTTTTATTTTTTCCAATTCATCTGTTTTTGAACTTGTATTCTTAAGCGATCATTCCTGTCATTGTCAGTCAGTTTGTCATTGCAATGGGTGTTTCATTCAAATGAAACTTATTTGCATTAAATTCTCTTTGAATAGAGAGAGAGAGAGAGAGAGAGAGAGAGAGAGAGAGAGAGAAAGAGAGAGAGAGAGAGAGAGAGCGAGCAGGAGAGCGAGGTGAAGCAGGATTTGAACTGTTCACATCTGGAGCAGATGAGAAGCACTGAGGTCTGCAGAGGGAGAAAGATCTGAAACAAATACTCAGAAGGTTTGTGTTATCACCTTTAATATCATCATCTTTAATTTACATGTGACAGCTCAATGGACAGAAAATTAACTTTGACTATTTGGAAACTTGGAAATAAGTGAAATCAGTTGTGTAATGTCCTCTGTGGTTCTGGGTGTGGTATATAACTCCCGTTATCTTCAGACTGTCGAATTCAGGTGAGGAATATTTTTTAATAATACAATAACCTCTGCAGCAGCAGATATGGACGAGAAGTAATCAATGCACTTTCTTCATTTGATTTTCATGTCCTTCTCTCTTCCAGATATGTCAGTAAACTCTTCCTCCTCCACCAATGACTCCCTTCTTCATTCAAACCTTTCCTCCATCAACTCCTACCCGCCTCCTGTAAAGGAATGCTTCTTCACCTGCCCATGCAACTTCATTTACTTCACCTATTACATCTCATTCATCCTCCTCCTCCTCCCTTTCTGTGTCCTTATCCTCTACCTGGGTCTGCAGAGATGGCGACAACAGCGCTCCACCTCCACTTCAGCGATGAGTCACTCAGACAGCTTCACCTACCACGTTGTCGCCATGGAGCTAATCGCTGTCTTAGGGGCCGTCCTCTGCTGCTTTGGTACCTATAGGTATAATTTCCACATAACAAAGCTGGGGTACTATATTTATTCCCTTGCTTGGTTTGGAGAGACGTACTTTCACATCCTGACTTGTGTGGAGCGCTACCTGGCTGTCGTTCATCCCATCATCTACCTGAGCCTGAGAGGAGAGAGAGGAGTCAGAATCAGAAATATCTGCATTGGGTGTGTTTGGTTGCTTTCAACTGTAGGATTAAGTCTGTCGACTGCAGGCACTGCTTCCCTTGTCGTGGATTTCTGCCTCCTGATCTTCTGCTTGATCCTTGTGGTTTTCTGCAGCCTGTCTGTTCTCTGTGTTCTGATTCGTCCAGGGCCAGGAAAACAGGGTGAGGACAGGCAGAGGGTTGACCAATCAAAGAAGAGGGCCTTCTACACTATTGTGACCATACTAGTAGTGGTGCTTTGGAGATGTCTGTGGAATCTGGTTTGGGTTGTTTTTCAAGTTCAGGGAAGAGGCAGTGAATGTGGGATAATGGCAGCTGAAATCTGGTTTAATATCCCCTGCAGTCTGGTGTTACCTCTGCTGTTTCTGCACAGAGCAGGAAGATTGGCGTGTTGTAAGAACAACACCAAATGAGATGGAGGATAAGATTAGATTTTCCCAAAATTGAAACATTTGAAGGTGTAAAAATTGGCCACCTGTCTAATTATCTTCATATCACCAGCTGCTAACTGCTGAACTGTTGCCAATTGCAACTGCCATTAGCTCAGTTAACCTTGCAGCTTGCAGTCCTATTAGCTGATTCGAGACTCCAGTCTCAGTGGAACTACTTAGTAGTTTCATAGATGACTGACCCAGCAGCCAATCAGCATCGAGTATTTGCCCAGACCGTAGTATAATACAAAGGTCAATAAATACAGACACAAGTTAATACAGAAATATCTATTCACGTCAAAGTTTATGAATTATAAATCACATATATATTTCCTTTAATGTTATAGTTGGTGCATCTTGGGGCAGTTTCTTTTATAATGTGTTCTTTATTTTAGTTTAGGTGGGTTTAGTCCATAACATTCATTATATAACAGAATCAAATATGCTTCTGTATCTTTACATAATTAAAACATAATTGAGTCTTTCTTATGTCCTGGTAAATAAACATGATCATTCTTTGTAATTAACACTGTACATATTCGGTGTCTGTTTTCTTATTTGTTATTAGTTTTGGCAGTTTTGGGCCTCTCCATATATATATATATATTATATATTGCTTTTAATTGCTTTTCACAATTATACAAACTGGTGTACATATATATATAGATATATATCTATATATCTATATATATACACATATATATATATATATATATATATATATATATATGTATATATGTATATATATATGTACACCAGTTTGTATAATTGTGTCTTGGTATATAAACATGCAATCTTTCAATTAACTCACTATTGTATAACTTTGGTCAGTTTCTTGTGAAAATATACGTATTATGTCACTTTTGCTTCCTTGAATTATCAATAAACTATGAAATCTGGTTTGCAGTGGTTTCATTTGAATTAATTTCATGTTGTTGATAATAATAATATATTAGACTTATATAGTGTTTTTCTAGTAAGACACTTAACAAAGAACAAGAACAAAACAAAAGAAAAAGTGAGAGTTTGGGTGGAAGTGTGTCGGAGGAGGCGCTCAGACAGGTGGGGGGAGTGCCTTTGCCAAGTTGTGGAGGGCTTTGTAAGTGATAATAAGGAGTCTGAAGTGGATTCGCAGGGGGATGGGGAGCCTGTGGAAGATCAGAAGGATGGAGGTGATGTAGTCACGGATGCAGGAGTGGGTGAAAAGGTGAGCAGCATAAATCTGGATATATTGTAGTTTCTTTAGTTTTTTAGATGATGAACCGCAACAGAGATGATTGCAATAGTCCAGTCTGGAAGTCAGGAATAGGTGGTTGAGGATCTTAGCTGCTGAAAAGGACAGGGATGGGTAGAGCCGGGCAATGTTTCTGAGATGGAAAAAGTCTGTTCTGGTGATGTGTTTTATATGTTAGTCGAAGGAGAGGGTCTTATCAAAGATGACAGATCATGACCACAGGTGACGGTTGGAACAAAGATGGACTGGTTATTATAAATCTTTGCCCCTCCAGCTCAGCTTCATCTTCAGAGCAACAGTCCAGCTCAACACATGTAGTACTTCTAATGCTGCACCAAGCCTCCAGTGCATCTCATGCTCCATTTTCCCTGCACTCGTCAACAAGACCCCAAGATATTCAGACTCCATTGCTTGATGCCGGGGCTCATCCCCAAATTAAACATGACTATCCACTGTTCATTGCCTCAGACTTAGAGGTGCTGACCCTCATCCCCACCTCTTTCCAGTGCCTTTTGGAAATCAAGGACCAAAGAAACCATCAGAACCACTTTCACTGCAAAAAGCAGAGGACGTGGTTCCATGGTTCCCAAAAGCAAACGCTGGCCTCACCATGGCTGCACCCTGAGATCCTGTCCTTTAATATTACAAACAGGACCAGGGACAAGGGACCACGCTGGTGGTATTCCTACACCCACTGGAAACATGTTTGAATTTGTGTCGGGTATACAGACACAGATCTCATTTACGCTATAAAGATACCAAATAGGTACCTGTGAGGATTGTCAGGCGTATTCATTTATTTGAGAGGATACAAACCATGATATTTCGTTTTACCATGTATTTAGAATTGTATCGTTAAGTAAAGCTTGATCGATCAATGACTTGTTAACCCTCTGTTTAAAAAATCGCAGGCAGCAAAGCTGTTAACTGCTACCAATCGCCCAGAAAAAGATGCACAATTTCTCTCTGCAACGTATTTTATATTGTCAGTTACAGAAGATATTTAATTTCTCATTGGCTGAAGCAGATACACAAGGTGAATCACTTATATTGGTTAAACAGGTGGGGTGGAGCCGTGGTTTAGACTGAGCCCTCCCATCGTGGGTGCACAAGTTCATCCCAGCACTTTGGCAACACGATCCCTTCACTTCCTGGAGACAGCGCCCTGTTGAAAACAAAAAGCGTCCCTCTTCTGTCTTCCTGTTCATGTTCATCTGCCCTTGTTTAAGTTTCTCAGCTGACTCCCAGAAGCACACCTCAATGGTTCAGTGAAAACAAGTGTTATCTTTGACCTCAGGGCCTTCAACGCTTTTCTCTCCGGTGTATTAGCCCCTAATAAAATGGGCTAACGCTTTCGATCTGTCTCATTTATCAACAGGATATGTACAACCCTTTTAATAATACAGGTTATTGGTAAAACACAATTGATAATACCGTTTATTGGTACATCGCAATTAAGTCACAGTGTCTTAGACTTCACACTTTTAATGAACAGTGTGTTGGTGCATGGCAGTGATAGTCACAGTGTCTTAGATTCAAAAAAAGATGCATAAATCAGGCAGCTGTATATAAGTCCACAGGACTTTATGGACAGGGGTTATAAGTGCAGTGATTCATCGCAGAGGTCAGGCAATACTCAGACAGCTAAAATTAAAATGCATGAATCCTAACAAGAGTGCTACCTGGCTGTTGTTCATCCCATCACCTACCTGAGTCTGAAAAGAGAGAGAGGGGTCAGAATCAGAAATATCAGCATTGGGTGTGTTTGGCTGCTTTGCTTTGTTGAAACAAGTCTAATGCCTGTAGAAGAAATCTCCTATCAAATAACTTTTATCATCTTGATTTTCACATTGATCATCATCTCCTACTTCAGCCTCTCTGTTCTCCCATACTGAGAGCGCTGATGTTGAGGTTGTCTCGGGATCTGTCTTGGGTTGCTATTAATAAGCAATTGATCCTGTCATTGTCAGTCAGTTTGTCATTGTAATTGGTGTTTCATTCAAATGAAATCTATTTGAATTAAATTCTCTTCAGGTAGAGAGAGAGAGAGAGAGAGAGAGAGAGAGAGAGAAAGAGAGAGAGAGGTGAAGTAGGGTTTCAACATACAGTGAATACTGGTCATATCTGGAGCAGATGCTGAAGCACCGAGGTCCGTGGAGGGAGAAAGATCTGAAACAAATACTCAGAAGGTTTGTGTTCTACCTTTGATATCATCATCTTTTAGAATGAACAGCTAGATGGAAGGCAAATTAACATAAAGGAGCTGTTTGGAAACTTGGAAATAAGTCAAATCAGTTACGTAATGTCCTCAGTGGCTCTGGGTGTGGTATATAACTCCCGTTATCTTTAGACTGTCGAATTCAGGTGAGGAAACATTTTAGAAAATACAAGGACTTCCGCAGCAGCAGAAGATTGACATGCAGTGGAAGTAATCGTTCCTTCTCTCTTCCAGATATGTCAGTAAACTCATCCTCCTTCACCAATGACTCCCTTCTTCATTCAAACCTTTCCTCCATCAACTCCTACCAGCCTCCTGTAAAGGAATGCTTCTTCCCCTGCCCATGCAACTTCATTTACTTCACCTATTACATCTCATTCATCCTCCTGCTCCTCCCTTTCTGTGTCCTCGTCCTCTACCTGGGTCTGCAGAGATGGCGACAACAGCGCTCCACCTCCACTTCAGCGATGAGTCACTCAGACAGCTTCACCTACCACGTGGTCGCCATGGAGCTAATTGGTGTCTTAGGGGCTATTCTCTGCTGCTGTGGTATCTATAGGTATAATTTCCAAATAACAAATGCGGGGCACTATCTTTTTTCCCTGACTTGGTTTGGAGAGACTTTCTTTAACATCTTGACTTGCGTGGAGCGCTACCTGGCTGTCGTTCATCCCATCATCTACCTGAGCCTGAGAGGAGAGAGAGGGGTCAGAATCAGAAATATCAGCATTGGGTGTGTTTGGCTGCTTACAACTTTAGGATTAGTTTAAATGTCTGTAGGCATTGTTTCCTTTGTTGTGGATTTCTGCCTCGTGATCTTCTGCTTGACCATTGTGGTTTTCTGCAGCCTGTCTGTCCTCTGTGTTCTGATTCGTCCAGGGCCAGGGAAACAAGGTGAGGACAGACAGAGGGTTGACCAATCAAAGCAGAGGGCCTTCTACACTATTGTGACCATACTGGTAGTGGTGCTTTGGAGATGTCTGTGGAATCTGGTTTGGGTTTCTTTTCAGGTCATGGGAAGAAGTAGTGAATGTGTGATAATGGAGGCTGAAATGTGGTTTAATCTCCCCTGCAATCTGGTGTTACCTCTGCTGTTTCTGCACAGAGCAGGAAGATTAGCGTGTTGCAAGAACAACACCAAATGAGATGGAGGATAAGATTCTATTTTCCCAAAATTCAATAATTTGAAGGTGTAAAAATTGTCCACCTGTCTAATTGTGAAGAAATAATTAGCAGCATATCACCAGCTGCTAACTGCTGATCTGTTGCTAATTGCAACTGCTGTTAGCTCAGTTAGTCTTGCAGCTAGCAGTCCCATTAGCTGATTCTAGACTCCAGTCTCAGTGGAACTACTGAGTAGTTCCATAGATGACTGACCCAGCAGCCAATCAGGATCGAGTATTTGCCCAGACCGTAGTATAATACAAAGGTCAATAAATACAGTCACAAATGAATACAGAAATATCTATTCACGTCAAAGTTTATGAATTATAAATCACATATATATTTCCTTTAATGTTATATTTGGTGCATCTTGGGGCAGTTTCTTTTATAATCCATGTGTTCTTCATTTTAGTTTAGGTGGGTTTAGTCCATAACATTCATTATATGACAGAATCAAAAATGCCTCTGTATCTTTATATAAATAAAACCTAAGTGAGTCTTTGTTATGTCCTGGTAAATAAACATGATCTTTCTTTGTAATTATTAATAGGTATTACTTAATTACTTACTTAATAAGTTATTTGTTCTTATTTGTTATTAGTTTTATCAGTTTTGGTCCTCATCATATCTGTATATATATACAGCAGTTCATATAATTATGTCTTGGTATATAAACATGCTGTCTTTTAATCAATCCACTACTGTATATGTTTGGTATCAGTGTCTTGTGATAATAAATGTGTTATGTCACTTTTGCTTTGCTGAATTATCATGAATAAACTATGAAATCTGGTTTGAGTGGTTTCATTTGAATTGATTATTGTTCTCAATAATAATATTAATAATAATAATAATACATTGGACTGATATTCTAATAGAATAGAGTAGAATAGATGTTTATTGACAATAAGGCAATTTCACTGCCCGTGGGAAAAAAACTCTTCCTTCAGTCTGTTAATCTTTGAACAGATAGATCCGTATCTATTCTCAGAGGGCAGGGGGAAAATAGGTAATGTCCTGGGTGAGTGGGGTCCTTAACAATGCAGCTGGTCTTCTTTTGGAGTTAGCCAGTGTAAGTGTCTCTAAGGGAGGGAAGTGTTGTCCTGATGACACAGCAGTCGGTCAGGAGGCTTTCTACCGCTGACCGATAGAAGTTGGTCAGCAGGTGTTGAGGTAGGTGAGCGTGTTGAGGTGTCTGCACAGTCACACATTCCGAGCCAAGGTTTAACTGCGACAGTTTATTTTTCCTTATGTTGAGGTAAGAAGTGTGGTTGTTTGAGTAAAAGGTTAGCTAGGGCACAAGGTCCCTAGGGAGCACTAAAACTAAATGTATCTCTCATGACAAAGGCTTGAAGCTGACTAAATGTATACATTTCCATATACGCATGAAGAGACAATCCTGTTACGACAGACCTAAAAAACCGAAATGCACAACTCAGGAGACAAAGTGAACAAATAAAGAAATCTTTATTTAGAAAAGTACAACAGAAAATCGCTCACGAGGAGGGAAAAACACTATGACGGCTAATAAACAAAAAAACACTCTAAAGAGGGAGAAAACTTACAAACAAACGCAAGGGTTGGACAAAGTATCAAAGAAAATACAAAACCTGGCATGAAACAAAGGCAGACAATCCTGGACAAGATGAGGGCTTGGAGCTGGTTCTCTGACACACTAGACAAGACGAACTGGCACAGACAAAGGGAGACGCAGACCAGATATAGACACGGTAACAGGGAACAGGTGGAGACAATCAAGGTGGGGAGGGCAATCAGGCTGGTGGGCAGTCACACAAGGGGAAGTTACCTGAAATGAGAGGAGAGAAGAGTTTCAAAATAAGGCAGGAAACCATGAAACAATACATTAGGGACCTAAGCACGGCCAGCTTTCTTGGCCATGACAAATCTGGTCAAGCTCTAAATCTTTCATCAGAGGATGAGCTATTCCAGATGGAGTGGAGATACAGTAGGCCACTACTCGTTCTCCTATTGGATAGATGGACCCTCAATACAACAAAGTGACCACTTAGAAGAAGTAGGTAGGTGCGGGAAAAGGGACTTTAAAAAGGCCCGCACAGGCAGAGAAAGTGGGGTGGTAATTTGTAGATTTCCTAAGGTCGAAGTTTCGAGAGGATTTCCGATAAAGCAGAAGGCAAAACATTGGGCATTAATTTGCCATAGATTTGTGAATACCAGAGTGTGGCCACACTGGTTCGGATGCAGGCTTGTGATCTGTTTCAATGAAGATTGCTCCATCATTCCACCCAGCCTTGCCTCCGCATAATTCTTCAAACTACACACGACACCTTTGATGAAGAGAGCTCAGAAACTACAGTGTTTTAGCTTCCCGAGGAAGTAGAGTCTCTGTTTGGCCTTCCGCACCTGATGAGAGATGTGTGTGGTCCAGGTGAGGTCAGCCGAGAAATTAACCGCAGGGAACTCAAAGCTCTCTACCCTCTCTACCTCCTCTTAGTTCATGTAGAGGGCAGAGAGCTCTGTGCATTTGGATTTACGAAACTCCACAATCAGTTCCTTGGTTTTCGAGGTGTTTAAATCTAGGTTATTGTCTGAACACTATTCTGTCAGATGCTGAATTTCCTCCCTGCAGGCTGACTCGATGTTGTTTCTTATCAGTCCAACGATGGTCGTGTCATTAGCAAATTTCACGATTGGTTTTGGTGAGGTGGATGGGGAGCAGTCATGGGTGAAGAGGGAGTAGAGGAGGGGAATGAGGACACACCCCTGTGGTGTGCCAGTGTTCAAAATGGAAGTGGATGATGTGCGGCCTCCCATCCCAACGTATTGTGGTCTGTTGCTGAGGAGGTCCAGTATTCATGTGCACAGTGAATTGCCTAAGCCCAGGTTGCTAAGTTTGTGGATTAGCTTGCGGGGAATGACCGTATTAGACGTAATCAGATGCCTTACAAAGAACAAAAACCAAACAAAGACAAAAAAAGAGTAAAACAATACAAAGATGAAGGAGGTTCGTGTCAGAAGACCTGAGAGGTCAGGTGGAAGTGGAGGAGCTCAGACAAGTGGAGGGAGCCTGGTTGTGGAGGACTTTTTATCAGGACCACAGGTGAAGGTTGGAAGGTAAAAGGACTGGTTAATATAAATCTTTGCCCCTCCAGCTCAGCTTCATCTTCAGAGCAACAGTCCAGCTCAACACACATCATACTATTGAAGCTGCACCAAGCCTCCAGTCCATCTCATGCTTCATTTTTCCTGCACTCGTGAACAAGACCCCAAGATATTCAGACTCCTTTGCTTGATGCCGGGGCTCATCTCCAAACCAAACATGACAATCCACTGTTCATCGCCTCAGACTTAGAGGTGCTGACCCTCATCCCGACTTCTGCGCAGTTGACTGCAAACCACCCCAGTGCCTTTTGTAAGCCAAGGTCCAAGAAAGCCATCAGAACCATGCCATCTGCTAAAAGCAGAGATGCAATTCTATGGTTCCCAAAGCAAACACTTGCCTCACCACACCACAGCTGTACATTGAGATCCTGTCCTTGAATATTACAAACAGGATTGGGGACAAAGGACCACACCAATGGTATTCCTACACCCACTGGAAACATGTTTGAATTTGTGCCGGGTATTCAGACACAGCTCTCATTTTGGTTATACAAGTACCGAATAGCTTGCAGAAACTTGCAGAAAAGAACCAGGTACCCCACATTCCCACAGTACATGGTTGTTAGCCTTCCCAAAGTCCAGAGCACACAAAGACTAGATGGGCAAACTCCTCAGCAACCATGCAAGGGAAAAGAGTCTACTTTTCTGCAACCAGGACTTAATCCACATTTTTGCTGCTGATTCTGGGGTCCTACAATAGGTCCTGAGA
>CAEMYA010000001.1:19277-32481 GCA_903131615.1 Diplodus sargus | reverse complement strand
AGCCCCGGACAACATAGCTCCTAGGATCATTCGGGTACTACTATATAAACATGCTGTCTTTTAATCAGTTCACTACTGTGTATGTTTGGTATCAGTGTCTTGTGAAAATAAATGTGTTATGTCACTTTTGCTTTGCTGAATTATCATGAATAAACTATGAAATCTGATTTGATTGATTGATTCTTGTTCTTAATAATAATAATAATACATTGGACTGATATTCTAATAGAATAGATGTTTATTGACAATAAGGCAATTTCACTGCCTGTGGGAAAAAAAAAAACTCTTCTTCAGTCTGGTCGTCTTTTATTGGATAGATCCGTATCTATTCTCAGAGGGCAGGGGGAAAATAAGTAATGTCCGGGGTGAGTGGGGTCCTTAAATATACAGCTGGTCTTCTTTTGGAGTTGGCCAGTGTAAATGCCTCTAAGTGGGGGAAGTGTTGTCCTGATGACACGCTCTGCTGCCCTCACCGACCACTGCAGGTCCCTCCTGTCCTGTGCTGTGCAATTGGAAAACCACACTGTGCAGCAGTAGGTCAGGAGGCTTTCTACCAGTGACTGAAAAAAGTTGGTCAGCAGGTGTTGAGGTGTCTGCACAGTCACACATTCCGAGCTAAGATTTAACTGTGACAGTTTGTTTTTTTTCTTATGTTGAGGTAAGAAGTGTGGTTGTTTTGAGTTAAAGGCTAGCTAGGGCACAAGGTCCCTAGGGAGCACTAAAACTAAATGTATCTCTCATGACAAAGGCTCGAAGCTGACTTAATGTAAAACCCTAACCCATCTGTCATCAGAAGATGAGCTATTCCAGATGGAGTGGAGTTACTGTAGGTCACTACTCGTTCTCCTATTGGATAGATGGACCCTCAATACAACAAAGTGACCACTTAGAAGAAGTAGGTAGGTGCAGGCGAAGGGACTTTAAAAAGGCCCGCACAGGCAGAGAAAGTGGAGTGGTACTTTGTAGATTTCCTACGGTCGAAGTTTCGAGAGGATTTCTGATAAAGAAGAAGGCAAAACATTGGGCATTAATTTGCCATAGATTTGTGAATACCAGAGTGTGGCTACACTGGTTCGGATGCAGGCTTGTGATCTGTTTCAATAAAGATTGCTCCATCATTCCACCCAGCCTTGCCGCTGCAGAATTCTTTCATCATCAAACTACACACGACACCTTTGATGAAGAGAGCCCAGAAACTACAGTGTTTTAGCTTCCTGAGGAAGTAGAGTCTCTGTTGGGCCTTCAGCACCTGATGATAGATGTGTGTGGTCCAGGTGAGGTCAGCCGAGAAATGAACCCCAAGGAACTTAAAGCTCTCTACCCTCTCTACGTCTTCTCTGCACATATAGAGGGCAGAGAGCTCTGTGCATTTGGATTCATGGAAATCCACAATCATTTCCTTGGTTTTCAAGGTGTTTAAATCTAGGTTATTGTCTGAACACCATTCTATCAGATGCTGAATTTCCTCCCTGCAGGCTGACTCGATGTTGTTTGTTATCAGTCCTACGATGATTGTGTCATGAGCACATTTCACGATGGTATTGGTGAGGTGGATGGGGGAGCAGTCATGGGTGAAGAGGGCTTTGTAAGGCTTTGTATCAGGACCACAGGTGAAGGTTGGAAGGTAAATGGACTGGTTAATATAAATCTTTGCCCCTCCAGCTCAGCTTCATCTTCAGAGCAACAGTCCAGGTCAACACACATTATACTATTGAAGCTGCCCCAAGCCTCCAGTGCATCTCATGCTCCATTTTTCCTGCACTCGTGAACAAGACCCCAATATACTCAGACTCCTTTGCTTGATGCCGGGGCTCATCTCCAAACCAAACATGACAATCCACTGTTCATTGCCTCAGACTTAGAGGTGCTGACCCTCATCCCAACTTCTGCGCAGTTGACTGCAAACCACCCCAGTGCCTTTTGTAAGCCAAGGTCCAAGGAAGCCATCAGAACCATGCCATCTTTAAAAAGCAGAGATGCAATTCTATGGTTCCCAAAGCAAACACTCGCCTCACCACACCACAGCTGTACATTGAGATCCTGTCCTTGAATATTACAAACAGGATTGGGGACAAAGGACCACGCCGATGGTATTCCTACACCCACTGGAAACATGTTTGAATTTGTGCCAGGTATTCAGACACAGCTCTCATTTTGGTTATACAAGTACCGAATAGCTTGCAGAAACTTGCAGAAAAGAACCAGGTACCCCATATTCCCACAGTACATGGTTGTTAGCCTTCCCAAAGTCCAGAACACACAAAGACTAGATGGGCAAACTCCTCAGCAACCATGCAAGGGAAAAGAGTCTATTTTTCTGCAACCAGGACTTAATCCACATTTTTGCTTCTGGTTCTGGGGTCCAACAATCGGTCCAGGGACTTCTTTTCAGCACCCTGGAATAAACTTTCCAGGGTGTGGCTGAGCAGTGTGATAGCCCTGTGCATGTGTGTGTTTGCGTGTTCATAGTAACTAAATTTATTTATGTAAATTTCAGTACAATATTAACTTGTTTTTTTTTTTCAGTTCATCCATTAGTCTTGTATCATTTGTTTAACCAATGATAATTTATTTGTAAGTCACTTTGTCATTGCCACTTTGCCTTATATTTAAACCAAACCTATTTGAATTCAACTCTCATTAAGTAAAGTGAGTATGAGAGCGAGCTGAAGTGGGTTTGCAATACACAGTGATACCTAATATATTTGGAGCAGAGACTCAGCCAAAGTAGTCCGCAGAGAGACGACGCAGAGGGAGGAAGTTCAGAAATAAAGGCGCAGAAGGTTTGTGTTATTACTTTTTAATATCATCATCATTATTAGTATGTACAATTCAGCATGAAATGCAAGTTTTCAAAGGTTTTCCCACAAACTATCGATATAAACTTTAAAGGGACAATCCACTGATTTTACACATGATGGTCATATTACTCATTTTCATTGGCACCACTCATCCTACAAGCGAACCATTGTATAATGTCCCTTGTGGATCAGGTTTATGCTTGAAACTAGAAATATTCAAAAGACCACATGCATTGTGAAGTGGGGACAAGAGGTTGCATTAGACTTTTTTAACATTTGTCGTTGGGTCGCAAAAATTCTGTCATAATTTTCTTTCAGCCCATCATTTTGGTCTATTTTCATGATCGAGACGTAGCCTATTTATTATATAGCCAAAGGATTTTTCATTTTAAAAAGCAACTTGATCACAATCACACTTAATATACAGACTAACTTTATAACAGAGACGTTAGTTTTGTTGAGCCAGATGCTTTTTCTCTTCCAGATATGTCAGTAAACTCCTCCTCCTCCACCAATGACTCCCTTCTTCATCCAAACCTTTCCTCCATTAACTCCTACCTGCCTTCTGGATGCTTTTACACCAGCCCAAGCAACTTTTTGTACTTTGCCTTTTTCATGACATTCATCCTCCTCCTCCTCCCTCTCTGCATCTTCGTCCTCTACCTGGTTCTTCCACGATGGCGACAACAGTGCTCCACCTCAACAACAGCAACAGCGAGTCACTCAGACAGTTTCACCTTCCACCTGGTCATCATGGAGCTAGTTGGTGTCTTAGGGGCCGTCCTCTGCTGCTGTGGTATCTATATGTATCATGAAAACGTATTCAGTGTGGGGTACATGCTTTATACCTTGAAGTGGTTTGGGGAGCTGTACTTACACACCCTGATCTGCGTGGAGCGCTACCTGGCGGTCGTTCATCCCATCATCTACCTGAGCCTGAGAGGAGAGAAAGGGGTCAGAATCAGAAATATCGTCATTGGGTTCGTTTGGCTGCTTTCCTCTGTAGGAATAAGTCTGATGAATTTAGACGATGTTTCCTTAGTCATGTATTTCTGTGTCTTGATTTTCTGCTTAACTGTTGTGGTTTTCTGCAGCCTGTCTGTCCTCTGTGTTCTGATTCGTCCAGGGCCAGGGAAACAAGATGAAGACAGGCAGAGGGTTGACCAATCAAAGCAGAGGGCCTTCTACACTATTGTGGCCATACTGGTAGTGGTGATTGTGAAGTGTCTTTGGAATCTGGTTTGGTGTATTTATCATGTCACTGGAAAAGATTTTGAGTGTGTGACGCTGGGAACTGGAATCTGGTTAAATCTCCCCTGCAGTCTGTTGTTACCTCTGCTGTTTCTACACAGAACAGGAAGATTAGTGTGTTGCAAGAACAGCACCAAATGAGTGTAAGGATCAGATTCATTTGCATTCAGTAAAATACACACGTTCATCTCTTATATTTGATAGATTACAAGATCACAAAAATGCTGCCTGAATTTATGTTTAGGCCACAAAACCAACTGACAGAAACCGAATACTGTCACAGTACTATCTTTTTAAATGTGTGATAGCTTACATATCAGCAATCAATTGACTAAACATCCAGTGGGTTGGTCACATACTTTGGAGAGAAATATGTAGTTCTCTAGCTTCTACATGTCATTGGGCTGTATTTATTAACAAAATAACACACCTGTAAACCAGAAGTCCCTCCAAAGGCCTCTGTTTTGCGCATTTATATCTGGTGCGTTTATTATTATCGCCCTCCAAATTGAGCTTTATCAGAGGTTGTTGAAAACTCAGTGTGTTGTGGTCCTTTCATTCATAACAAGTGGTACCAGTTTGTTGATGCTAACTAGCTAGCTAATTAAGGTTACATTATAATTGCTGATTGTGCATGACAGTCCCGCATTTGACATATTACAGTGTTGCACCTCCTTTGTTGGCATAAGACACCCAAAATGTAACTCACATCAGTTGAGGTGCTGCAGTTGGTACCACTCCACTAACATCACTGAAGACTGGCAGGGCACTAGTACGTGTTGCAAATGTTAGCCTATATGAAAAACGCTAGTGGCCAGGTAGTGAAGTAGTGTTCTGCTTCATTTGATTAATTTTCAGAAGACAAAAGTCTGCAGAAATTGGGCATAAAGGTTTTAATATATGTGCAAGGGAGCCCTCATGTCCTTGCCAGTGTGACAGTGGGACGGTTCAACACCTTTGTAGACTTAATGGAAGCTTACTTAAAAGTCTGACAGCCTGAAACATTGGGAGTGGGTTTTGGAATCAAGAATAAAGCTTTCCTTATAATTGTCATATTATATTATGTATAAATTGAGTTTTCTTTCTTTGCCCTTTAATGTGGTTTTATTTTTCAACATATATATATATTTAACGCTGGTGTGTTTTTGTTGTGTCCTTCTGGTAACTAACTAACTAACTAACTAAACATCTAATTCTTTTGTCTTTTTGATCAATTTACTTTGGTGTATATCTTCAGCATTAATTTCCTGTAAAAGCACATCAAATATGTTTTGTGACTTTTGCTTCACTCAACGATAGAGCAATCACAAAACATTTTCTTCCATTCCAGGTAATGTACATTGTCATACTTAAAAATGTATCGGATACCATTTGCCTGTTGAGGGATAAAATGGAGAGATGCAAAATAAAAGCATGTTTAAAATAACTCAACATTGCTCACAGAAACACACAATCACAGTAAAGTAAATTTGAATACACAACACACTTTGTCTTCACATCATTTGAATTATGTCAACTGTTCATCGAATGGGCTAAGAAAATTAACAAGTCACAACATCATACACACAAATATATGCATGTACAATTTATGAATTTATTTATTTATTTAAATTTTTTAAACGTTTTGAACTTTTTTTTTATTCCCTGATGTTTTGTGTTTCACGATCCTCTTGTTTCATACTTGTTTCTTGTCTTTATCTTATTTGTCTGCTGTAAAGCATTTCATAGTCTTGTTATGACATGTTTTGTGTGTGAATAAAGCTTATTATTACATAATGTGCAGACCCAACAGGTTCTTACGGCTCCTGACAGCTCATTCATTTTTCATTGTCATGTTTTTTTTTTTTTATGCAAATAAAGTGCCTGAAAGAGAGAGGTGGAGTAGGGCTGCAATATACAGTCAGTACAGTACAGCATATAGTGGAGCATATACTGAGGAGTCCACAGAGGGGAGAATCACAAAAGCAAAATACTGCCAAGGTTGGTCTACTTGTTGCTAATGAATACTATCTGTATCTTGTTGACGAAATAACTTTATCGACAGTTTTATGTTCCTTGCTGAATGTTAGAAACTCAGTCATATTCCTGAAACAATCCTATGTGTGACGTTAAATGTACTTGTTATGCTCAACATCACTTATCCTACATCTCGTTGACGGAGATATTTGGAGTCAAGCCAACATTATTATATATATATAGTCACATATTTCCAGTTGATCCGTTTCCATCATTGACTTTTATCAGCAGGCTATGCTCTTGTCAATCAATTGTCATTGCCACTTTGCTTTTTATTCAAATTAAACTGTTTCTTTACTAAGTGAGAGACGGCAAGAGGTGAGGTGGGGCTGCAATTATCCACCAGCACAGAATATTGATGGCAAATCCTCAGAGCGGAAAGGCACAGAGGGGAGATCGATGACAGATGAAACTCAGAAACAAAACACTCATGAGGTTATTATTACATTTGAATATTTTAATCTCCTAAAATTATACAATTAGCGCTCTAACTTAAACTGACTGAAAACAATCTTCTTGTTTGTGTTTGCCTCCACAGTTGTTTGTACCATACGATCCTTGATGCAAACTCCAGAGTCAGGTAATTCTCAGTGGGTTCATCTCTATGTGTGACCCTTTTTATATTATTCAATAGGTGTGGAGGATACACAGTTCATTTTTGACAAAAGCTTAAAGAAGTTGCATCACGCTGCATGGTCGCAGCAATGACCATTCTAATTGCTAGAGTAAATGTAAGCCAGGAACATTTCTGCAAGTCAAAACTATACCTTTCTTTATGATTTGTTTAGGTTGAATTTTTTATGTCCGTCTTGTCACAACGCTGTGTTTATATTTATATATTTGATGCCACACTCACAGATTTGCATGTGGATTTGTGTGGAAAAAATGTTGGAACTGTCTGCAGCTCTCATTAGAAAACATCTGGAAATGTCTCCAGGTGTCCCGGTGGAATCAAGGTGTTAGGTCTGACGCACAGATGTCACCTATGAACTTTCTTGATTTGATTGTCATGTCTTTTTCTCTTACAGAAATGTCAGCCAACTTGTCCTCCAACGACTCCTTTCTTCATCCTAACCTGTCTTCTAACAGCTCCTTTGTCCATTCTTACTTGTTTTGCTACACGTCCAGCCCAGGCTCCTTCATCTTCATCGCATTTAGCATCACGCACGCCCTCCTCCTCCTCCCTCTAAGTACCTCCATCCTATACCTGGGTCTCCAACAATGGCGGAAACAGCACTCCAACTCCACAGCAGCAATGACGAGTCACTCAGACAGCTTCACCTACCACATGGTCACCATGGAGCTTTTTGGTGTCTTAGGGTACATTATCTTCTGTTTTGCCATCTATTGGGATCATTTCACGATGTGTATGGTGGGGTTCTATCCTTGTTCCCTCGCCTGGTATGGAGAAATGTTCTTTCACAGCCTGACCTGTGTGGAACGCTACTTGGCCATCACTCATCCCATCATCTACGTGAGTCTGAAAGGAGAGAGAGGGGTCAGAATTAGAAATATCAGCATTGGGTGTGTTTGGCTGCTTTCCATTGGAGGACCAAGTTTCTTTTTTAATGAAAACGTCTCAATTTTCATTGATTTTTTCTGCGTGATTTTCTCCTTGGCCGTCACCTCCTTCTGCAGCCTCTCTGCTCTCCGTGTTCTGATTCGTCCAGGGCCAGGTGAACAGGGCGGGGACAGGGAGAGAGTTGACCAATCAAAGCGAAGGGCTTATCACACCATTGTGGCCATATTGGTAGTGCTGTTGTTGAGGTTTTTTTGGAGTCTGGTTTGGGTTGTTCCTTCTGTCATTGGAAAAAGTAGTAACTGTGTGACGACTGTGAGTGGAGTCTGGTTTAATCTCCCCAGCAGTCTGGTGTTACCGCTGCTGTTTCTACACAGAGCAGGAAGATTAGCGTGTTGTAGGAACAACACCAAGTGAGAATAAGGGTTTGATTCAATTTGCATTAAATGACAGATTTCAGATACATATGACTTGAAGTGAATGATAGAAAAAACATGTACTGTTAAGTTTAAAGTCAGGATTTAGAGTCATAATTTAGACAAAAAGTCTGGATTCTAAGTTCAAAGTCAGAAGTTTGAGGGAAAAAAAATAGAATTTTGAGTTTATTACTTTTTAATATCATCGTATAAAATCATCATTATAGCAGTTAGACGACTGAAATGGACAAACGTGAAATAAAAAAAACTAAAACACTCATCTTGCTTGTCAAACACTTGCACACAGATGCAACCTGCTGAGTCAGGTGATGATTCTGTGTGGGTTCATCTCTATGAGCGACCCTTTCATATTATTCAGTGGGTACTCGCGTGAGCAATTGCTAATAGCAAAATATTGATTGGTGCAACTTAAATATATTTAAGTAACACAAGTTAAAATATCTGAAGATTCAGTTCCACCAAATTCAGATAATTCTTTGCAAAGTTGCCACCAACTACCTTTACAGCCTCAAATTCAGATAAAAGACCAAAAAAACGAAAAATAAAAAGTGGCAGGAGGAGCAGGGGAAGGATTACTCTTTACGTACTAAATTCAGCGCCACATTCCTGCCAAGACATGGCCATCGGAGCTGATCATGGCTGTTGTGGTCGGTACTCCTGGTTCCAACAGACTCACAAAAGCATATTTCAGAAGCAGCTACTGACAATTTGTAGTTTATTTTTGACTGAAATTCACAGCACAGGGATGACATAGAGTATCTGGTCAGCTTCAAAATAAAACACCCTGCACAGATTCAGGAGCATTAAGATTGACAGACATGGAAACAGATTTCATATGTGAGCTCTTTTCTCCTCCAGATATGTCACTAAGCTCCTCCTCCTCCAATGACTCCCTTTTTTATTTCTCTTTTTGCAGTGGCTTTAAACCTCTTCTATACAATAAACTGTGCCTGTCAATCTTTTCCAACATTTGTGCAACACCCTGAAAAAATGAGTGGAATCACATCTGTAAGCTATTATGTTTTAAAATGTTGGCTTTATCTTAGTATTTAATACATATGTTTTTAATGTAATCTGATCATGTAATAGTAGTTTTCTGTGTTGTTTTCAAGCTGCAGCATGTTATTATGTTTCTCTGATAACTAAACATGTTATTCTCACTCCTTTCTCTCTTGATAAGTTATTGTACATACAGTATATCTCTATATATATATCTATTTTCACAAGCATAAATTATCAGTTTGATGCTATTCATGCATATATATTACACTGTGTATGTTACATGGTAGATGATTTGGTATAACAGGGCTGTTTGTTATCTGTGAGTGTGAAGCAACTGTTCGTCTACTATATATATGTATATATATATATGTATATATATATATATATCTTAATTGAGAATAATATATGACAATAAGTCTCTTTATTTGATCCACTTTTGTGTTTTCTGATCCTTTTGTTTTATCTGTTTTTTTGTTTTTATCTTCATAATCGTGTTAAGTAAAGTTCTGTATGAATAAAGTAATAAAGATGTACCATCACATTATGTGCAGTCCCCACAGGTTCTGTTTACATGTGTCTGTGCACTCATAGCACGTACAATGTGAGTTTGTCTATGGTGGCGACCATCAATCTATGGCGCCGAAAACAATAGAGGGAACTAAGATATACTTTTCTCCAATCTTCATATGTGCAAGGGGATTGTGGTTGAAACAATCGAGTAGAACTTAATTAAAAGGAAATGTGTTTTTTTTTATGGGCATGAGTATTTCTGCTGCACAAAGTGCTTGCTTCTGCCATTGATATAAGCCGAAATGTGAACATGAGATCAGGCATGGATTGCAAAATAACGGAGGAAGAGCGGTAAGAAAACAGTGAGTGGCTAAAGGGAAAGAACAGGTCAGAGAAAACGTGAGAACAGTGTGGGATCACTACAAGTTGAAATTAAAGGAAACATAAAGAAGTGCATCCATGCATCAGACACAACAAGGTAACTTTACATTAGCAATAGCATTTAACGTCAATATGATTGACTTTACTGCAAATTAAGCAATAAAGATGTTTATTTTTTCAAAAAAGGAAACCAAGCTGGAGGTCTCCACTAGAGGCAGCCTTCACAATACCTGAGACAGGGGAGAAGAAGAGTGCACTCAGGAGACCAGCCCCTGACAGCTTAATCATTTGTCATTATCACGTTGTTCTTATGCAAAAATAAAATGTCAGAATTTGAATTTATATATGGAGAGAAAGAGGTGGAGTGGGGCTGTAAAATGTGGTCAGTGCAGTATGTCCTTTGAGTGTATACTTGGACACAGGAGTCCACAGAGGGGAGACGCAGAGGGAGCAGGATCAGAAACAATACACAGACAAGGTTGGTTTTCTTACTGCTTTTTAATATCTACAACAGTGTCCATGACCAAAATGGACAGAAACCAAATTGTATTGCACTTTTATTGTTCCTATTTCATATATTATACACTCAGTAGTTTTTCTACAGACTAATTCTTACACAGTGAAACAGTTTATATTATCAGGGTTGGCATTAGACTGAAAACATTGAGAAAATGCAGGTGTGGAGTCAAAGTAGTGGGGATTTAACTGGCAAGTAACCTCTATAAAAATGATGTGGTTCAGTTATTCACATCAGGATCAGGATCCATCGATTTTGAACTTTGCCTAAAAGCCAGGATACCTTGGCGTCCTCTTTCTTTAAAATCTGTCTGAATCAAATCACATCAATTTTAGTTCTATAGCCCAAAATCACAATCACATTGCCTCAGTGGGCTTTATCCTCCGTCCTCAGAGGAAAAACTTTCAACATTGAAAAAAATAAAAACTTTTCAAAGGCTAAAAAAAAGTCCCTTAACTTTATGGGAGTGCAATACTAATTATGTAATTATGTTGTTTAGTTTTTTTGGGCAACACAACAAGCTGTGAAAACATTATTTACATATAACCATATGATTATTCATATATAAGTAGATGTGCAGCAATGTTCATTGGAGCCCGAGCACGAAAAGTGACAAAGCCCCATTGGAATTGACCTCATTATTGTTTATGCAAATAAATTGCTATTTTCAGGGCTTTAACAGGCTCAAACACTCATGAAACTTTGCACATCATTCAATCGTAGTTGGAATTTACATATTTTATGGGTTTGGGCCATGGGCGGGGCAAAACGGCTCACTAACACCCCCTATATTGCCGCTCCCTGGGACTGCTTTAAACAGCATGTATGTTTTTTTCTCAGTTTTATTTAACGGTGAGGTTCTCCTCCTCGCCAAAATTTAATGTTTGATCATGTGGAACCATACCAATTCTACATGCAAATTAGGAGGTGCTAACCCCAATAATTATTTAATTCACATGAAAATTTAATGGTGGTGTCTTGTCTTGATATATTGATCTAACTTAGGATGTCACAACGACCCCTTTCACACAGTGTCCAAAACACATGACATTTCGGAGGTGTGTCAAATGGTTGAAGTCCGGCTGCTAGGCCACAGCTGGTGCAATGCTAATGGGGATTCAAGGGCCCTTCTTAAATGCTTGTATTTTTTTTTATTTTGAGTAGTTTGCTGTCCATTTTGGAAACCTAACTCGCATATTGTTCTGTCTTTTCAGCTTGATTTTGCTGCTCTGTATGTCTGGCTCTTCAGCTGCTTCCTGTTAACCAGTTTGTCCCTGTACAGCAGGTAGTGTACAATAATTTCTGCATACAGCTTCTTGTAATTCCTTGAAATGATAACTTTCATTAGAAGCTTATTAGACACAATCAGATCTGTGAGTTGAATGAAAAGCCATTGTGATCATTTTGGTATTGGTTTGTTTTTCCTTTGTTTAACAATGCTCTGAATCCCACGTTCGCTTTTAAAATATTATGTTTGTATTATGTTGAAATTTCCCATTCACATGTAGAACACCAAGTAAACATTCAGATAGGTTTCAAAGGGGTGAGCCTACTTGAAAAAAACATTGCGAAATAATTTGTATTTTTTGATTTTCAGACAGATTGTTCGGACTGAAGATTTTTTCTCTTCCAGATATGTCAGTAAACTCTTCCTCCTCCTCCAGTGAGTCCCTTCTTCATCATAACCTTTCCACCATCAACTACGTAACTTTTGAAATGCATTGCATCGTCACCAAACCAAGCTCCTTAATCTACCTCTCGTTCTGCATCACAACCATACTCGTCATCCTCCCACTCTGTATCGTTGTCCTCTACCTGGGTCTCCAACGATGGAGGCAACAGTGCTCCATCTCCACAGCAGCAATGATGAGTCACTCAGACAGCTTCACCTACCACATGGTCACCATGGAACTGTTCGGTGTCGTAGGATACGTCCTTTGCTGTTGGGGTATACATGGGGGTAATGCCAATATTATAGTGGTGGCACTCCATTTTTGGTCCTTCATTTGGTTTGGAGAGATGTTCTTTCACAACCTGACCTGTGTGGAGCGTTACCTGGCCGTCGTACATCCCATTATCTATCTGGGCCTGAGAAGAGGGAGAGGGGTCAGAATCAGAAACATCAGCATTGGGTGTGTTTGGCTGCTTTCCTTTGGAGGAACTAGCATGTTTACTTTTGAAGACGTCTCCTTAGCTATGATCTTCTGTGTCTTGATTTTCTCCTTGATCGTTTCAATGTTCTGCAGCCTCTCTGTTCTTTGGGTCTTGGTTCGTCCAGGGCCAAGTGAACAGGCCGCAGACAGGGTAAGAGTTGACCAATCAAAGATTAGGGCTTTCTACACTGTTGTGGCCATACTGGGGATGTTCCTTTTGAGGTTTGTCTGGTGTATCATTTGGTTTGGTCTTAATGTCTCAAAAGAAAGTGATGCTTGTGTGGTGATAGCTGTTGGAGTCTGGTTTTACTTCCCAAGCTCTCTGGTTTTACCTCTCCTGTTTCTGCAAAGAGCGGGAACATTAGCACGTTGCAAGAACGAAACCAAATGAGGGTCAGGACTAGATTTGATTTGAATTAAGTGGAATCATTTAGATACAGAGAAACATATACAGTGAGATTGCAGGATGATGATAGCAACTACATCACTAACCAGGTTTCAGAGAGTATACGCTACACATAGCTTACTTCAACCAAACTCTTTTAATTAACTTTAAGAAATTAAAGTATAAACCATTTGACAGTGTAGACTATGAGACATATAATGTATAAGAACTT
>CAEMYA010000001.1:0-13240 GCA_903131615.1 Diplodus sargus | reverse complement strand
CGAGCCCCTTCGTCTTCACCACCTTCTCCGTCACAAACATCTTCCTCCTCCTCCCTCTCTGCATCCTCGTCCTCTACCTGGGTCTCCAACGATGGCAACAACAGCGCTCCACCTCCACAGCAGCAACGATGACTCACTCAGACAGCTTCACCTACCACATTGTCACCATGGAGCTAATTGCTGTTTTAGGGTTCCTTGTCTGCTCTTGTGGTATCAATATGGGTAATGCCGATTTAACAACAGTGGGGGTCTATATTTGGTCTTTCATCTGGTGTGGACAAACGTTCTTTCACAACCTGACCTGCATGGAGCGCTACCTGGCTGTCGTTCATCCCATCATCTACCTGGGCCTGAAAGGAGAGAGAGGGGTCAGAATCAGAAATATCAGCATTGGGTGTGTTTGGCTGCTTTCAATTGGAGGACCATGTATGAAGACTTCAGACGTCTACTATATTGTGTGTTTCTGCCTCTTAATTTTCTCCTTGATCGGTGTGATTTTCTGCAGCATCTCTGTTCTGTGCGTTCTGATTCGTCCAGGGCCAGGTGAACAGGGTGGGGGCAGGCAGCAGATAGACAAATCAAAGCAGAGGGCTTTCTACACCATATTGGCCATACTATGGGTGTTGTTGAATAGGTGTGCCTGGAATCTGCTTTGGATCACTGTCAATCTGTCCGGAGTAAGCGTGAACTGTGTGGTGATGGTGTGTGGCACCTGGGTAAATCTCCCCTGCAGTCTGGTGTTACCTCTGCTGTTTCTGCATAGAGCAGGAAGATTAGCATGTTGCAAGAACAACACCAAATGAGATTAAATTTGAATGTGGAGATGAATCCGAACATGCAGAATAATAGGAAAATATACTATTATTTTGTGAGATGATGATGAGATAGCAAGAACGAGGGTTGAGCGAGCACTCTGCAAAAATTATATCTCGGATACAGATAATGACCATTTACAGGTATCACTCAAATAAGATATGTCAATATGAATGAAGATCCTCATTGTGTAGCTTATTTAGGTTCATTTTTTCAAGTTTAAACATTTACCTGAAGCTCAGTTCTGAGGCTGCTCTATAAATAGTTACTGGGTCAAATTAAACTTGTTACGATTCCTTTCAGCTAGTTCACCAAACAAGACAAACTAGGTGTATTGTCAGTCTGTACATTGTTAGAAAACCGAGATTCTCGTGCTTTGGTTCATGTAAACCATTGGCAACTCACCAATTGAGCGTCTGTGTGTTTCAGGAGTTTATCAAACTCCAGTAAAAGCTGTCTTCTCTTATTCCCAAATGTCCAGTAGATCCATTTAAGTCACATACTTAGTCCAAAACAAAGTATCCCATGCATAAATGGTGATGAAATCGGGGGCTTCGATGTCCAACATGTGGCCTGCAACAGCCAACGAGGGATTTAATAGACAGGAGACTAACTCTTTGTTCCATCTCATCTCAGCTGAGAGTCTCCCGTTAAATGACGCATCATGTGGCCAATGAGAATTTGAATGAGTCTTAATGCTTTAAGCTTGGAAATGATGCAAGTTTATGTCATTTTAGGTAATTTTCTCATCATATAGTCTGTTGAGGTCACAAAAATTATGGAATGTCATTTTATTACAGATTTTTAAGGATTTATATGAATATTGTTGATGCGGAGCAGATCTGTATGATGTGCAGTCCTCACAGATTCTGTGTGTGTGAAATTATACTATGTAAGTTTGTTGATGTTTATTTACATGCATGCATTCATGTATATTATAATCTCGAATATTCCAGTTGATCTGTTTTGATCATTAACATCTATCAATAGGTTATGCATTTGTCTGTCATTTTATTGCCACTTTGCCTTTATTCAAATGAAGCATAAACTGCCTTTGAGAGCAGCTCCTGCCTGCTTATTTATTTGTCACTGTTGTTTTTATGAAAAATCCAAGTCAGAATTGGACTTTAGCTTATATATACAGCAAGGGGTGAAGTGGGCCTGCAATATACAATCAGAGGTGAGAATCAGAGGGAGGAAACAAATACAGACGAGGCCGGTCCTCGTCTTGTTTATAAACATAATCAATGAGATCAATGACAAAAGAACTTAATCATAATTTATGAAAACTTTCCTTCCTGTAAGTTAGAAACTCAGTGGTTTTCCTTAAACCTCAGAGCGGCACTTCAATGATCTTACACTTAAAACATGAAATGTAAAGCAAAGGTATGCATTTATTTAAATCATACATAGTTAAATATATCCAGTTGATTTGTTTCTGACAAAGTCTTTTTTATCAGTTGGTTATGCATTTGTCGGTCAGTTTGTCATTTATTCAAATCAAACTTATTTGAATCCAACTCTCTTTGTCGAGTGAGAGACAGAGAGGTGGAGCAGCGCTGCATCAATCAACCATTACACAATATTGGTATCAGAAACTCACAGAGCAAAAAGGCACAATGGTATGCATTTTATAGTAATACAGGTTAATAACAGCAAATCTTTTGTTGTAAACTGTCAAATGATATCTGTATCAATATTATGGATGCAGAGCAGGTCCGTGTGATGTTGCTGTACGATGCTATTTCACAGTTTTACCTTCATTTATTTTGATAGTATTTAAAGTTGCCTACCAGTATGAAGTAGTCAGCCTCAAATTGACTAACTACTTAGCTCTGTTTTGGTCCGCTATGCAATGACGTTTGAAGTGAGTTTAATGTTAACAATATTACGAGGGAGCTTGGTTGTCACAGTAAAAAAGTCTGGAAACATGTGCAGACTGGAGACAGACACGGTGCAGGCACAGAAACAGCCTGCTCTCAGTAACAGCATAAGACAGTATAATATGGGACCTTTAATGTCAATAAAACTGCATCCCATCCTCTTGCACCTTATGTTTCACTTACCTTTACTCCTCAACAACTCAGCATTTTATTTTATTTACCTCAGTGTTTTACTTTAACTATTTAAGCATTTTATTGTATACAGTACTTGTTTTGTTTTTTTTGTATACTGTAACCTCATTTCCCATACGGGATGAATACAGTTATCTATCTATCTAGCTATGGAAGTTCAGACAAACTCATATGCATGTACTATAGCTCCAGACAGCTTCGTCATTTGTCATAGTAACGTTGTTTTTATGCAAATAATGTCCCAGTCAGTTCAGTGCACACCTGGACAGATTCTTAGGCACAGCAGTCGACAGACTGGAGAAAATAAGAGGAAGATTAGAAACAAATACTGGTGAGTTTGGTCTTTGTTTGAAAGAAAACTTCATTGTCACTTTCACATATGCCTGTCATGGCATTGAATGTATGATATGTATGATGTCAAGATATTATATGTTTACTGAGAAAGGTTATTCAATGAATGTGTTTTATGATTTAACAAAGATATGTTCAAGTAGGATAAGTACAGTACAAATGTTGAGACATGTAACATTAAGCATTTTGAAGCAATCTGAGGATGACATGAGGACACACATTCAAGACAGCTAAAAGTAATTTTGAAATTTTGCAACTGCAGTTGGTGGAGTGTGACTTAAGAGGAAGCATTACACACTCGCTTAAAGAAGTTACATAGTGCAGGAACTGGCTGTTATGGATGGAAATGACAGACGCACCATTCTCCTTAATATGAATCAGAGTCTATTCCAATACCATTGAATTATGATATGTCTTTTTCTCTTCCAGATATGTCGGTCAACTCAACCTCATCCTCCTCCTCCTCTTCCAATGACTCTGTTCTTCATTCTAACCTTTCCTCCACCAACTCTTTCCTCCCTTTTGATGTGTATTGCCTCACCACTGGACCGAGCCCCGTCGTCTTCACCACTTTCTGCATCACAAACATCTTCCTCCTCCTCCCTCTCTGCATCCTCGTCCTCTACCTGGGTCTCCAACGATGGCAACAACAGCGCTCCACCTCCACAGCAGCAGCGATGAGTCACTCAGACAGCTTCACCTACCACATGGTCACCATGGAGCTAATTGCTGTCACAGGGTTCTTTGTCTGCTCTTGTGGTATCAATATGGGTAATGCCGATTCAGTATCAGTGTGGTTCTATCTTTGGTCCTTCATCTGGTTTGGACAGACGTTCTTTCACAACCTGACCTGTGTGGAGCGCTACCTGGCTGTTGCACATCCCATCATCTATCTGAGTCTGAAAGGAGAGAGAGGGGTCAGAATAAAAAATATCAGCATTGGGTGTGTTTGGCTGCTTTGCATTGGAGGCACAAGTTTGACCATGACTTCAGGCATCTACCATATTGTGTGTTTCTGCCTCTTAATTTTCTCCTTGATTGTTATGATGTTCTGCAGCATCTCTGTTCTGTGCGTTCTGAATCGTCCAGGGCCAGGTGAACAGGGTGGGGGCAGGCAGCAGGTTGACAAATCAAAGCAGAGAGCTTTCTACACCATATTGGCCATACTGGGGGCGCTGTTGATTAGGTGTATCTGGGATCTGTTTTGGCTTATTCTTAGACTGTCCAGGGTAAGCATGGACTGTCTGGTGATGGTGTGTGGCATCTGGGTAAATCTCCCCTGCAGTCTGGTGTTACCTCTGATGTTTCTGCAAAGGGCAGGAAGATTAGCATGTTGCAAGAACAACACTTAATGAGGGTAAGGATGAGATTAAATCTGAATAACATGGCATCACTTTGGATTCTTTACAAAAAAAAAATGAATGTGGACAATGATAGAAACATATGCTATCATTTTGTAAGATGGTGATGAGATACCAAGAACTAGGGTTGAGCCGGAACTCAGTCCTCATTGGTTAGCTTATTGAAGTTGATTTATGAACACGAGGCACTATATGTCATGCTCCGTGTAACATTAATAGGGTGTTTTTGGTTAAATTTTGCAGTCAATAATGAATAATGAATGTTTATCAGGGATTAAATATTAATTATGATAAATAAGATCCAATTTACATCATCTCGGGGCACCACCCTTGAAGAAGGGAAAAGCTGGCCATTTCACCAATTCAATCTCATAAAAAGGCACTAGACTGTCAGTTAGTGACTCCGATTGATAATTAACTTAATAGTTACGACCAAAATTACATTAACAGCTACTAATGGTCAAAGGGTTTTGATGTGTGCTATCTTGGCCCAGTTCAACGTTACCAGTCTTTGTGGAAAAGGTTCTGGTGGTTCACTGAATGATGAGCCAGGCAGGTGAAGGTTGAAATTCCAATGCTGAGCAAAGCTTTTCTTGCTGTGCAAAGTCTGATAAAAGACAGCAGGTGGAGGAAACTGGATGCTTCTTTCCTTTGCAGGGATAGCAGCTACAGGTACTAACTTAATTCTTACTACTCAGATTGTGGAGTTGGTGCTCCAATACTCGTGATCTAGAATACTAGCAGGACATTGTGATGCTGCAGGTAGGAGTACTTCTTTGGGCCTACTGAAAATGTAGCTTGCAGCTCTCAGCAGCTGTTAGGCCCAGTTTGATAGTATGCACAGTTGCTACGAATATGGTGAAGAGCAACTGGAAATTGGTTCACTACTTAGCTCTGTTTCGGTCCGCTATGCAATGGTGTTTGTAGAGAGTTAATTGTTAATAATATTGTGATGGAGCTTGGTTGTCACAGTAAAAAGTCTTGAAACATGTGCAGACTGGAGACAGAGATGATGCAAACAGTGTCCAAGAGTTTGGAGACTGTGTTGGAGACAAACACAGCTTTAGCTAGCTGTTAGCCATTACGTACCAATTTATAACAGTTATTATCGAGAGCGGACAGGGAAAAGAACGGAATTGAGCATTTCTAACCGCACTTGGTGAACCTTGGTCAGGACTTCCCCTACCCGGAAGCTGATGGAGGAGAGTTGAAATCTGCGTTTAGCTTCCCAATAGAAATCCAGCTAAGCTCGTGGAGGTCAGATACCCCGGACTATGTGCTGAGACCCTATTTGTACTGTTGCTGAAGTTTGGTGCTGTTCTGAGCATTATTTGTGGCTTTTTGGTGGCGGTTTATAGTTGGATCCATTTACTGCAGTGTATTGTAGTTGTGCGGTCATTTCTGAGGATGCTAAAGCTACGTGAGCTAGTGCGCTGCAAACATTATCTCTCGAGGGGGGGTCCTACTCGGTGTCACGGTGTGTTAGAACATGGAATAAACTTACACTTGAAAACTCCTTTAATCAATTTATGAAAACTTTCCTTCCTGTAAGTTAGAAACTCAGTGGTTTTCTTTAAACCTCAGAGCGGCACTTCAATGATCTTAGACTGAAAACATGAAATGTAAAGCAGATGTTTATCTGTATGTTAATCATACATTGTTCAATATATCCAGTTGTTTTGTTTCTGACAAAGTCTTTTTTATCAGTAGGTTATGCATTTTGTCTGTATATTATTTATGTTTTTAAACAGCTGTCCGGTGTCATATACACTCTGCCAAATGTTTTTTTTTCTCAATGTTGAGTCAAAATTTGGGCTTGCCTCAATTTGCCCCCTTTGTTGAGCCAGGAAAATGGCTGCATTTATGAAATTCCCAATTATAGATCAAGTCAGCCCAGAATATTAGCTGGTAAATATGTTTCGTCAAGTTTCCTTGGCAGTTAATTAATATTTACTAAATGTTGTGCATCCATGTCTATCACATCATATACAGTATGATACATAACTATGGTAGATGGTTTTACAGGGTTATCACACAGAACCTGAACCTCACGTTCTTTTGTAACTGTCTACGGGTGTGATGATTCCTGTGGGCGGAGACTGAGACGTTCAAATTGCAGCACATATACAGCAGGCAAAATAAAAGGTGTGATAACACAACTATGTGGGAGTAAGTCACATACATGCAAGTAATAAGCAGGTCACAAGTCTTAACCTTCAAGTCTCAAGCAAGTCCAAAGTTGCTACTGATGAAAATCAAGCAAGTCAAGTCGAGTCGTGGCTGTTACTCAAGCAAGTCAGGTCAAACAAGTCACAAGAAGTTCGTATGAATGCATTCTTCATATATGTAGACACAGTAAATAGAAGAGGGTGATTAGTCAATAATATGATGTACGTGCATAGTTGATCAATTTTAGAATTGTTTTTCAAACCCATAAGTACAAGAATAAGATCAGATTAATATCAACCATGGGACTGCAGTATACTGCACATCCTGACAGCTGAGAATGTTACTCTCAGGTATTCTTTCCCTCCCCCGCTATAAAAGGAGGCTGAGAGTCACAGACATGTCTGTTCTGTCCTGAAATGTGTGTTTCTCTTCTATAAAACACATTCTACATCTCGGAGGCGGAGGGAGAAGCAGGTCTGTCTTGGACATGCACAAAAAAACAAATGCGTCAAACCGAAAGTGTGCAGATACCGTGTCATGTTGGGCTGTGAGTGCGTAAATGCATTTAAAGAATGTCTGTGCGCACTGACGACGCTATATCTGAAACACACACACACACGCTTTAACCAAGACGGCAGCCAAAATCACCCAGGCATGAAAAAATCTTTGAATCCAAATGTGATGATTTTCGGAGCTCCTCCATGCTGCCTCTCCTCCTCTGATCCTGTCGGCCACAGTGCCACTCTGGCACGCAGCGCGTCATACAGTGGCAGAGGGCAAAGTATCAAGAACGAAACTAATGTCTCAATATGTGCAAAAAGAAAGAAAGAAAGAAAGAAAGAAAGAAAGAAAGAAAGAAAAGCCAAGACTTTCAAGTCATCTGTGTCAAGTCTAAGTCAAGTCTCAAGTTATTAATGCCAAGTCAAAGTCAAGTCGAGTCTTTCATTGGTGTTAGTCAAGTAAGTCTCAAGTCCTCAAATTTGCGACTCGAGTCCGTCTCGAGTCAAGTCATGTGACTCGAGTCCCCCACCTCTGCTGTCTACGAGTGTGATGATTCCTGTGGACGAAGACTGAGATGTTCAAATTGCAGCACATATACAGCAGACAAAATAAAGGGTGTGATAACACAACTATGCACACAGTCAGTAACTCATAACATGACTTGCATACACGCCTTTGTCTCCACACCCTTTGAGTTATGTCAACAAAACAATTCAATTAATCGACCGATAAATTAAACATCCTTTAAATTGACATCTATTACAACTAGTACTTGTCTATACACAATTCTTAATGTCTTATTTTGCATATATATGTCTCTGTAAAGCTCATTGCCTTGTGTCTGAACAGTGCTGTATAAATAAACTTGCCTCGCTGTCATCCAAATCATACCTGCATTTGAATTTAGAGAGAGAGAGAGAGAGAGAGAGAGAGAGAGAGAGAGATGTGGAGTTTGGGCAGCAATATACAGTGGGTACAGTATATTTGAAGCAGATACTCAGAGAGCAGATTGACGAGGGAGTCCACAGACGGGAGACGAAACGAATATTTAAAAGGTCTGTGTTATTCTATCATGATATCATCCTCTCATTAAATCCACATTAGTGCAGACGACTGGGTGGAGAGACAGTTGAATTTATCTTGCTATTTGGACACTTGCACAGCTGATATTGTATTTTATAAACTCATTGTTTGTGTCACAGTCTATAAAAATGAGGGTTGAGAGGCTTACCACTGATTTTACACATGGTCACTCATCCTACATGTGAAGTGTTGGGGAAGCTATAGTTGGTTAACTTAAGCCCTATTCTCACAGGACGAGTATGTCCTATGGACCTCTGGTGGATTGTAATAATTGCGGAAGACGTCCAGATTTTCCTCAGTTCTTTGTATCTATTTTGTATTTTCCTTTGTTTACCTTTTTATAGGCCTGTTCACACACTTGGATTTGGGGATTTTGGAGCTCATTAAAGCTTCCCTTGTGTTTTCAGCCTTTCTGACTCTGTTTGTCTTACCGTAAGGACCTTTTTTGTAAACTGTGACACTGTGCAGTCATTGATGAGAAATGTGAACATGTTGATGTGTGTCGCTGCTGGTGTGATCACATCACAAGATGGTCTCTAGTTTTCACATTTTCATTAATTTGACTGTCATGTCTTTTTCTCTTCCAGAAATGCCTGTAAAGTGTGACTTCTTTCTTCATTCTAACCTTTCCTCCAACAACATCTTTGTCACTTCTACCATGTGTTGCTTAGCCTCTGAAACGGGCCTCTTGATCTACACCACGTTCTACATCACAATCATCCTCCTCCTCCTCCCTCTCTGTGTCCTCGTCCTCTACCTGGGTCTTCAACGATGGCAACAACAGCGCTCCACCTCCACAGCAGCGATGACTCACTCAGACAGCTTCACCTACCACATTGTCACCATGGAACTAGTTGCTGTTGTAGGGCACACTGTCCTCTGTTGTAGTATCTATATGGTTCATTTCAAGTTAGTATTGGTGGGTTTCACTCTGTTAGCCCCCACCTGGTATGGAGAGATTGTCTTTAACAGTCTGACCTGTGTGGAGCGCTACCTGGCTGTCGTTCATCCCATCATCTATCTGAGTCTGAAAGGAGAGAGAGCTGTCAGAATAAGAAATATCAGTGTTGGGTGTGTTTGGCTGATTTCCATTGGCGGAGCAAGTCTGATGACTTTAGAAAAAGTCTCCTTCTATTTTGATATCTGCTTTTTGTTTTCCTCTTTGACCATCATCATCTTCTGCAGCCTCTCTGTTCTCTGTGTTCTGATACGTCCGGGGCCAGGCGAAAAGGGTGGAGACAGGAAGAGAATTGACCAATCAAAGCGGAGAGCTTTCTACACCATTGTGGCCGTATTGGGAGTTCTGTTGGTGAGGTTTGGTTGGACTCTGGTGTGGGTTGGTTTATTTCATGTGAAAGGAATTACAGAGTGTTGGATAACGGCGTCTGGATTCTGGTTTAATCTCCCCTGCAGTCTGTTGCTGCCGCTGCTGTTTCTACACAAAACAGGAACATTTGTGTGTTTTAAGAGCAACACCAAATGATGAAAAGGCCAGGATTTGATTTGTATTCATTAACATCAGATTTCAGATGGGAGCAAATATACAATTAGAGAATTACAGAAAAATAAACCCCTGTGCTGCAGAATATCTTGGAAAGCAAGCACTGACACAATCCTATCATATTAATTTGTTACAGCTAAAAAGTTAGCAACTAATTCCCAAAAATCCTTGGATGCAGAAAAATATCTGGTCCTCAGCTGCAAGCTGTTTAATTTACTTAACTAGCTAGTCGCTAAGGCTAAATTCAGATGCCCTGAATTCCCACTCCAGCAGACTCACAGACTTTGCAGCTGCTTGTGAGTGCAAAGTTCTGTCCAAACCAACCTAAATCATCCTACCACAGACATATCAGTATGGGCAGAGAGTTTGTCTCATATAAATTTCTTTTTTAAAAGAGATTAAAATGCACAAGATGAAGCTGGGGGTAAATGTTGGGTTAAAAACAACCCAATATGGGTTATTTTTTAACCCAACACTGGCTAAATATTGGACAGAACACATGCTGGGTTATTTTGACCCAACAAGTTGGTTTCCTTAAACCAACAGTTGGGTTGTTTATATAACCCAACCATAGGCTCAATTTGACTATACTGCTGGGTTCTTTCTACTCAATCAGTTGGGTTGCTAATTTCTAGTTATTAATATTTTATTATAATTATATAATATTGTTATGTTCATTATTTATTGATTAAATATATTCTGACACAAAAAATGAAGAAAAAATATTTATTAAAATTCAAACTCCACAGAATAAAAAATATTTTAAGTAACAAACTTCAAAAAAAGGTAACAGTTATTTACACAAACTTTTAGAAACTAAACATATGAGCTATTTTGAAACATTTTTTTTGAGAGCAATTATTTATCAGAATTTAAAGTTTACAGAATACAAAAATATTTTAATTAACAGACTTTATATCAAAAAGTTTCTTAATGAACTTGAGCCTGTCGCCTATTCTGGGAATCAAGGTGGTGATGGTTGGAAGATCAAGGTAGCCAAAGCTCTCTTCATGAATTGCCTCCTCTGGAACACAGAAAAAAAACCCCATTGAAATCACCACACCAAAATCTTTTTAGTGCTTGTGTGTTCCTTGCTATTCATGACTTGCACCTGGTTTCATTATATAATCTGAACCTGTTATGATATGGCCAGGTGTTACATAAATTCAGTTCTATTGTACACAATTCACTGCAGTAGAACTATTGTAAAATGTTCAAATTAATGGGACAACATTGTTGTAAACATCCCAGATTTAGCTTTAAGATATTTTTTTCATCTATAGTCCTAATTTTGAAATTTAACCAAACCATAAAAACAGACATTATGCACACAGAGGCAAAGAAAAAAAAATTGAGGAGCTGACAACTGAATTTCACACTGAGGTTAATAGAGTGTCTATCTGGTACAACACTCAAACTATTTTCTTCCTTAAAATTAATATGGGAAAATAGTGGTCCTTTAGCAGACAGTAGCTTAAGGCTCAGTGAATAATTATCGCAATTTATTTATAATAGTAGTGGCTACCAAGTTAGTGCTAATAAAATAATGTGACATGGAAACAACTTAAATTGACTTACCACTAAACCTGTCAATGAGCCCTGGAAGCTGCCACTCAATCAATTTGGATCTCACAAAATCGTCCATGAGGTGGGAGAATCAAACTGCAAAACCAACACAAAGAATTAAAATAAAACAAACGTATCATAAATAACTCATTCAGTAACGTTAAATCAAAGGTATTTTCACTGTTGTAACAATAAACTTCTCTACGGTTTTAAAATTCGACTTGAGCAAATAAGAAAGTTACCGGTTCCCCCTTGGCAAACTCAAGCTGGCTAATACAGCACGGACTGGCAGGCTAGCTGAGGCTTGCTAGCATGTAGCGGGGTAGCCAAAACCAAAATCGATCCCCCAATTGGACTCATAATATATTTTTCCTTCACTCGGGTTTACAACACTCTCCTACTTACGTTGTTATACATGGAAGCCAAATTGATGAAAAACCTCATGTTGTCCTCCTAACTTTAACTTTAAAACAAAATACTCGAGTTACTTCGAAACTGCTACATAGCGACCCAGCTAACATGGTAACTTGCTACATTTAATGAAATTGAGTTTGTGCATGCTAGTAACGCTAGCTAACAGCTTGCTGACTTACCAATAGACAGTAACGTTGCTCATTGGGGCGTCATTAACTCACATCTAAACCTCATATTCCCTAAAGCCCTGGCCGCAAAGGCTTCCATGTATTAAAACCATATATGTTTACGTTGGCCCACTGTGGGTGTGCATAACTGTTAACATACGTTTTTACGTACCCACAACAAAGTATCGCTATCGTTAACTACAAATGACCGAGAGCTCACAATCACTGCTACACACGCTCATATTACGTTGAACCATTCGTATGACCAACATACACGGTTACTACAATAAGCTTTATATACATATTATTCATATAAATTAAACAATGTGGTGAAACAATAGTGCACACGTAACAAACCTTGGTTTGTATAGAGCTGAGTCTCTCAGTATGTCTGTTCATGGAAAAATTGCCGGGACCATGGGGTTAATGTTACTGTTGGTCGTGCAAGCGCGAACGTCAACCCAACATGTTGGGTAGTCCGAAATGACCCAACACAGTATAATGGAAATTACAACCCAACAGCTAATAACTCAACTGCCAACGACAATAACCCAGCAAATTGGGTTCTTAGATTACCCAACTTAATGAAAACAACCCAATTAAACTAACCAACAGTCTCAACTCAGCTGTTGGGTTGAAAAAATAACCCAACAATTCTTTGTGTGTATTACATTCCCAGAGAAGTGAATTGTTTCTGTGCACTTATGTAACTTAAGACAAAATGTTAAGTGGTTTACTGTAAAATCTCCTGCCCATGTTACGTATCTTTGTCACTATTGTTTCATAATCACATTTTGAGGGATCATTGCAAAAAATGTTTATCAGCCGAAACATCAATTAAAAAAAATCATATATAGGTAGGGCTGTAGTCCAAACACACAATTCATTCAGTCCACAAGGGCTCTCAAGCAGATTTTCTGCAGCCGACATAAGAGTCTAATCAAGGTGCAGACTTCACTCTTTGACTCAATTAAATTCAATATGGACATGACATTGCTGTTCTTCAAATTACAGAAAAAAAGAGAAACAACAAATGTGGTAACAGTAACTTTGAATCATGTCGGCCAGAAATAAAATTGAACCACATGATACAGAAAATATGTAAATATACAGGCTAGGTAGAGGCAGGTAGCAAAAGCAGCTATGAGAACAGCAGGGTAGCAACAATGGTAATTTGCCATCTTGTTTAAATTAACCAGGGTTGGTTAAGTTTGATTCTGTTTGCTTTCCTTCAGAAAA